>JAYKAV010003218.1:13427-50622 GCA_035582835.1 Phoebastria nigripes | reverse complement strand
CCCCCCCCCAAGTAATACTCAATGCTTCATAAGCAGTCTTTAAGAAAATGAGCAAAACCAGGATGTTAGCACTTGGTCATTATGATCCTAAATTGTTGCCTGTGGTTATTAAAAATTGAGGGCAGGCCCATGATGATTCTTATTAAAAAATGGGATTAATGGCTGTAGAGACAAAATATTATTATGTTTTGAGAAACATATAGTTTGTTTAGACTACTGTGATTCTGTTAATGCTGATGAATTTACTTAGTGCCTTAAGATTTCAGTTATTAAAACTTTGGAGAGGGTGAGGATGAAAGTAAGTGTGAAATGAATGTTTTGAATATTTCATCCTAGGTTGGTTTCTGTCACATGGGCAGAATAAGCATTTTAATTGTGACTAACTTGATTTAGAAGCTAAATAATAAATGTGCAGGAGGACAGTTTTCTTGTATGTTTGCAAGAAACTAATGTCTTTGACACTAACAAGAAAAGCATTTTAGATTCTAGTAGGATATAGGTATTATCAGCAAAATACTGCAGCAAACTAGGAAATTATGCAACCTTCTTGCTTTTCTCAGTTCAGATTACTTCAGGTAGAACATCTTAGGGCATTTTGTGTGTTGATTGGTTTTTCTTGCAGAAACTAAGAAAAAGCATAAATTGGGAAAAAGCTTTATAGAAGGTTGCAATAAACATGCTTATTCTTTGTCTATTTCAGTTTTCCTACTTTTTTATTAGACATACTTTTTAGAAGTGAAGTGGAAAAGTAGAATTAATTTAAATTGGCAATGATTCTTTATAATGTGAATACTAATTAGTTTCTTTCATTCTTTTCCCCTCATTTTAATTCTAGAAAATGAAATTACTATTGACGATGGATACTTTGGAATCCGTAGTAAGTGAGATATATTGACCTTTACTTTTTACCACGTATTTAATTTTAACAAGATTAAGTGTTGTAGTTGCAAAATATTTGAAATACTAGGTTAGTTTTGACAGGAATTGCTTGTAAGTGATTGTTTTCTCTGCTTATACGGTTATTTTTGTATCCAGCATTTGTGAATTCACACTCAGGCTGTAATCCCTTCTAATGTTAAAAGACTGCTAGGAAGAGTTGAAATATTGTCAGTGTGTTGCTGTTAAAGGTTGAAATTTGCAAACTTCAGATCATGAGGATGTATTTTTGGGAGCACAGAATAGACTGTTAGCTTTCTCTTAAAACCTAGCCTTAGGAAAAACTTGGTGCCTAGAAAAATGTTATCACTTCTACTAAACGTACACAGTCTGCTTCTTCAGTTAGGCACATAACTGCCAAAACCTCTCATAAGCTCAAACCTCATGTTCTTGTGTGTGCATATGTCTCACTTTTGGCAGTTCTAACCCACCTCTCACTTAATGCTCAATCCTGTGGCGCCTAAGGTAACTCCTTGTCATGTCTCATACATCTTGTCTTAAAGCTTTTCCATTTTTCTTCATATCCTCATTGAATGATACATTTTGCTAGGAACTCTTCAAAACTGCAGGGTCTGCTTCAACAGCTGGTCTGGCAGCTTGGGCTTTCTGGCCGTCCTGCTTGTAGGCTTCCCTTGTCCTGATGGGGAGGTTGAGGATTCTCCTCCATGCTTTGATTTCCCCATCATATCTGTTGCTATATCCTGTCCTGCAGACTTGCTCTGCTTTACTGGCATTGATTATGATGAGCTAATTTGACACCTGTATCTCAATAGAAACAGGGAGTCTCAAGTTGCTTATGAATCTTCAGAGTTTCTGTCAGTGTTACTCCATGTATTGAGAGATCCCAGGACAAGGGAATGTTATGTCTGCCTTGGGAGACTTAACTTAGCCCTTGATACCATAAATAAAATTAACACTGGAATCCTGCAGACAGTTTGAAAGGATGCACTTAACAATTGCTCTGGAAGTACTGTTGAATAAGGCTGGTGATAAGGAGGATTGTCTGGAAGATGGTGTCAGAGGAACTGTATTTATATTTTTGTATATTAAACTGCCTAGATCGCCCTAAAATAAGTTATTAAAGTGTCTTCTACTTTTTGTTTAATTTTTGATAGATGGTATTGAAACTGTGGATGCTGGGTGGCTGACATGTCAAACAGAAATAAGATTACGTCTCCATTATTCTGAGAAACCACCTGTAGTGATATCGAAGAAGAAATTTAAAACATCAAGGTTTAGGTATGAGCCTGCTCATCTCAGTTTGCAATTCATGTTAATTGTCAATACTAGTGATTCTTTTTTACTTAATTAATGTAGCCTTTAAATTAATTTTGGGTTGCTAATAGGGTTGTACTATCAGGCCAATTTCCAAGTTGAGACGCATAAAAACCTATCCTCCTTAACTAGAGCCTGACACATCTCTGAATGCATGATGATTGTTACTACTGACAATCCTCAGCAAAAGTGCTTTTTCACAACAGCAATTTTTAGGTAGTGTGTTAGCCATGTTTTACTCTTACCCATGGGAAAGAGGGGAGCAGGAGTGCTCAGATCCTTTGACAGACTAACAGTGTTTCTCCCACTCCTAATCTTGCATACAACCCATCTTCTTGTTTGGAAAGGATTGTAGTTCCCTGTTTTCTTTAATGGAAAACATTTAAAAAAAAAAAACAACACCAAACAATTTTGTATTTAATTGCTAGAAGTCAGATTTTTGAGCTTGTAACATGAGCAACTTCCACTATCAAAGTGATTTACAGATCACTCAGTTAACCTGGGAGTTACTTCTGTATTGTGTGCCTTATTTTGATGGTCTGACACTTGTGTGTTGTGGTTTGTTTTTTGTTGGTTGTTTTTTTAATCCCCACCCCCACCCCACCCCCCCGCCTCGCCCCCCCAATTCCAACTCTTCTGATGAAGGGAAAGTTTATTTAATACAACATTCTTCAGTGAGAATTAATACTTTATGTCCTGTTCTCTAGAGCTTTGCGATTTTTTCCTTGTGTGTTATAGCAGGTAGAGAGATAGCAATTTCTGAAGCCTGATCCTTGTCTAAATTAGAAGGGTGAAATCCAAACTTGATATGCTGGATGCATTCATTAGATACTCTGTTTTCCACATTCTGCCTAAAAAGTTGGGTAGTTTTTGTGACTTGCTATGGCAGTGTCATTTTTCAAGTTTGTGGAGCATCTATGTTGTGACTCCTTTTTTTATGAGGGTATTAAGAATGTGGACTTAGTCTAAAGGATTTCTATGATTGTAATTGTTTCTTTGAGATACAACGTCAGTTTTACTAGTGAATTGGCATCTAACTAAATGATAACTCTTTATCCTATCTGCTGCTTAGATAATTCAGAAAGGGATTTGGATTACTCATATATGCTTCCATCACTGGCATAATTCATTCTGTGTGGAAGGTTTGCTCTGTATAATAATGAATTCTGAGTCTTAGTGAGGCTTATTCTTCTCAGTCCAGGGTTTTTCAGAAATTGCATTCAGTTTACTTTTAAACAATCATTTAGGATTTCTGAAGGGACTTAGTAATTACTTCAGACCATCTTGTTTATGTCTAATAGAATACATTTATCTGCCTTATCGGTGTTCAGAGAGACTTAAAGTTGTGTGTATGCGCTTAGCAGCAGCCACCAACATTCAGGTATTGATCTTGATGATTACTGCTATTTTCAGTGCTTTTCATTAGCCTTTTGGCATTATGGGTATCAGTCTGTGGAGAAAGGCTGCCTATTTGGCAACCCAAATCGTTCGCTTGGTTGAGTGCTGCTTCTCGGACCATTAGTACTTTTTTACATTTATCCCAAGTTCCAGTTTTTAAGTGACTCAAGCACTTAAATCTGACTAAAATAACTTAGACAAGAGTTGCAAACTCTGACTTTTGTGAGGGCCCACTGCGTACGCTGCTGTCCTGTAGATGGTGGTGTTGAGAAGGATTCTTGTGCTGTATGAGCTTCTGCTCAAGCTTCTTTCTAATTCTTCAATATTTCCAAAGGCACTCCTGTGACTTAACCATTTGTTTTGTGTTTCTGATTGAGTAGAGTAAAACTGACTCTAGAAGGCCTAGAGGAAGATGAGGATGACGAAGAGGGCCAAGAGAAAACATCCCCTACTGTCCCTCAGAAAATGGCAAACACTGTGGAGTTCTCCTTAATAAGTAACAACGAATATAAATGTCGACATTCTCAGCCAGACTGTGGCTATGCTTTGCAGCCAGACCGATGGATAGAATACACTATACAAACCATGGAGCCTGATAACTTGGAACTAATCTTTGATTTTTTTGAGGTATGTTTCTTTGCCACTAAGAAGCAACTCCAGTCTGCCTTCAGGAGTTAAAGGAGTGTAATTACCATGAAGATTTCACTATTAGGATAGGGCTATTGCCTGATATTCTTGATCTTTTGCACTTGTGTAAACAAGCTACGAGACTATTTGCTATTGCCCCATTTTGCAGAAAGGTTTTGTGAGTATTCTCAGTATGGCACAGAAAGCTTTGCAGTTTCTGCTTATTTGGAAGTCAGTACAAATAAGACTCAAATCTTAGTGTGCAGTACTGCATGTAGTTAGGTTGGCTTGATTTTTATCCTTTACCAGAGATCAGTTTTGCTTATCCTTTTTTAATCTGAACAATGTGTATACAAACTAGTTAAATTACAGCTATTTGATCTTGATTTTTAAGTTACAAACAAAGAGATTTCTCTGAACTAACTAGTGCAAATTAAAACTGTGTGCTTCCCGATTCTCACTACTACATCTGTTATTTTGCACTCTTATTTTTTTTCTGAAAGATTTTTAATATTCAAAGTCTTTTTTAAAAGAAAACAACTTTTGTCTCTTCATAGTGTTTACGCAGAAGAAAGTTCTAAGCATTTTCTCTTCAGTCTAAAAATACCCTTGTATCACTTACGTTCATAATTGTAAGGTGACTACGTAGTTCCTGAACCTGATGATGGTCAAGAAATATATGTTCTGCGTGCCAGTTGCCCTCTTCCTTCCCTGCAAATGAATATAACGTTATTTGAAGCATATATATTATTCCAGTTCATCTTTGTTCTAAACATGACTTGGGCTTTTTAGAAGACAGACTATTCCATGCATGCAATTTTGATCTGAAAAGCTTATCAAATCTAAGAGTTTTCAAAGACAAATGTACATGATTTCCTAGATTTCCATAAACAATTTCATATTCCTGATCATAACTTGCAACACACTGTTCTATTAAACAATTTTTAGCCTGAAATTAATGTTTTCTGTAACACAAGAAATTTCTGTTACATCAGTGCCTGTATATATCTTCCTGAGGAACAAGGTTTCCATGAGAAAGAAGAGTTTGCTTAGCATTCTCACCTACATATAACAGTAGGTGTTTTGGTTTTTTGTTTGTTTTTGTTTTTAGGAAGATTTAGGTGAGAAAGTAGTACAAGGTGATGTGCTCCCGGGTCATGTAGGTTCTGCCTGCCTCCTGTCATCCACAATTGCAGAACTCGGAAAGAGTGCTGGAATTCTTACACTTGCTATTATGAGCAGAAATCCAAGGAAGACAATTGGAAAAGTTAGAGGTACAGTTGATGCAAACAGATGAAGATAACTTTACTGGAAGTCATCCATTATCTATTGACATGTGAAGCATTTGGTATTTTTCTTGTAGTGGACTACATAATTATTAAGCCGATCCAGGGATACACTTGTGATATGAAGGCTTCATATGCAAAATATTGGAAACCAAGAACGACTCTAGATGTTGGACACAGGGGAGCAGGAAATTCTACAACAACAGCTAAGTAAGTTCATTTGCATTTTAATTGGGGTGTATTGTTTAGTTTCACTGACATCAGTTGAGGAAGCGGACAGTTTAAAATAAAAAGCTACAACCCATAATCATTTAAGTTACTTCAATATCAAATGTGGATGTTCTGTAAAACAAAGACTTCCGATTTGTATTTCTGTTGTTTCAGTGGACTTCTGTGCCATGCTGCATCTAACAAAACCTTTTTCTTTGCTGTTATTTCAGACTGGCTAAAGTTCAAGAGAACACTATTGCCTCTCTGAGGAATGCTGCTAGTCACGTATGTACGCACATTTGCACGCAGATAGTACCCGTATAGTTAAAACTTGCTTGGCTTGTGTGCTTAATTTCCATGATTCAATACAATGAGTGGTAATTGCACTGATATAAAATTACATCAAATCACCGTGGAAATTCCCCGAGAGATAGGAAGGGAAGTAATAGCTAGATTAGACTCATTCTGAAGTTCCTCAAAAAACCCCCAACTTCCATCTAAGGTGTTCTGGTGGTGTTCTAATACAGGGAAAATTTTAATCTCAACCCTGCAGAGACATAGGCTTGGAATAATTTTGGACAAATGAACAAAATTTTGGCTCTGCTAGAGTGTCGGCATACTCTCAGGTGGCAAAGGTCTCACTCAGGAACTGCTGAGTACCTAAAATTGGTGTCCAAAAATCAGACTTGGGAGCTGAGCTGGTAGAATAAAGCAATCCTTTGTTTCAGTGCTTGCTACAATGAAGACTTTGGATCCTAAGATGAGACTTGCAATTTGGGAGATACTACCTTCAGGTGCTTAAATTCTGATTGAGGTGGTCACTTCTATTCCTTCCAATAATCCCGGTCACTGAAGTGATCTGTGGTAAGATTGATCTGGACAATCTAGTGAGACACACTGCAGCAGAGTAGCTGGAGTCAGAAGCACATTCAGAGGTTCCTTGTCTAGCTCCTGTTTTCACGGTGAAGAGCTGTGGTTACAGTAACATAAAGATGCTGCTACGAGATCACCTGCCCCTTAACTTGTAGGGTTCCTAAGCCTTTTCAGGTACTTCTTCACTAATGCAGATTCTTACCAATCATCTTTTAAAGTTGTTAAAGGAATGGGAGCAGAATCTGGAGTATTGTGCTTATTGGCTACTGATTCTGGAGTACTGTACTCTCCCAAGAGTCATAGCTGAAAGCTTTCTCTCGTTTGGGAGTCAGAGTATAATTTGAACACTGTGTCTGGAACATGCACTGACTGCAGAACAAAAGAAAACTGCAGCTACTAAATGATCCTTTTGAACAGTAGTTTTAATTTCTGGGTGGATGCTGCAGGTTTATAGACAGCTTTTAAAAAGCCCACAAGAAGTATGCACTGAGGCAGAAATTTACTATGAAGTCATCATCAGCATCACCAGAGAAGTGCTTTCAGCTATTTGCAGATTGAAAAGGCTGAAAACCACCACTCTAAAAATATTTCTGCTGAGAAAAGGGCTGAAAAAGGCCTGTCCTATTTTCTTTCTGTACTGATTGAAAAAGAGTATGCGAGTCAGGATGATAATTTGATGAATGGTATTCTTGGAGGCCTTTCAAAGGAATGATTTACAGACAGTGAAAATAAGGAAAAAAAAAAAAATTGTTTCTGTGTGTTTCTGTTCTCTTTTCTTTCTGGCCTGCCCTCTTTTCGAAAAGATTGTACTTAGAGCTCTTGTTTGATCTTTCTTCCTTTTTAAGCTTAACAGAAAATAACATACAGTTGAAAAGGATAGGAGAATACTGGACGTAGCTATTTCTGCTCTTGCACGTTATAACACACTACTACTGTGTTATTCACTAGTGACCCCAGAAGCTCCTCAGTATATGGAATATCACCCTAAAGCTTTGCCAATTTGTAGCAGTCACTTGTCTCTCGGTGGGGCGGTGGGGAGGAGGGAGGAAGGGCACTGCGAAGGCATCTATGTTTAAAAACATCATCTTAGCCTTTCTCTGAAATCGAGTTTACAATACTTGAATGTTACTAGAGGGTTTACAAGATTAAGCAAGCTATATATATCAGAGCTGCATTATGGTAATTAAAATACTTTCCCATATGATGTTTTTTTCACTTCTAATCCATTGTTGAGTATGATTAAAGTGGTAACAGCCAGTTGCATTCAACTTCTGGTTGATGTCCAGGACCTGTGAATACTTGGCAAGTTGTCTGCAGTTCTGTAGTCCTTGGTACATAAATAGTTAATGGGTTTTTGTTTTATTCTGTGTGTTTTTGAATTTTCTGTAGGGAGCAGCATATGTGGAGTTTGATGTACATCTTTCTAAAGATCATGTGCCTATTGTATACCACGATCTCACATGTTGCATGGCCATGAAAAAGGTAAACAAGATGATATCTGTATTTTATCTTTAAATGTGATCATTCCAGAAACTAAAATGCCGAGCTCTTACAGAAATAATTCTGGGGAATCAAGGGATGGAATGGGAATAAATATGCAGCATTGCCGTGTGCATAAAGTAGAGCAGGGTAGTTGAGTTTTTCCTTTTGATGTTGTAGCAACAGCATTTCAGATGCGTGGTTTGAGACTCTTCAAACCTACATTGTAGTTATTTTTTTAGCTTTTTTTTATTTATTTATGGTTTGGAAGAAAAATGCAGACACCAACACTATATTCAGTAGCACCTCTGGGACTCTTTTAGAGTGTCAGAGTAAGAACTTCTGGTTGTTTCTTTTTTGAGGGAGAGTTAGTGTGATTCTCAGCGTGACTTCTCACTCCTGCTGATACTTAAATTTATACTTCTCTTAGGCAGTTACGTACTCATAAATGCTCTTTAGGTCAAACCAAAGTCTACCTTGTTTGGTATCCCAGTAGTGCCCAATAGATGGAAAGCAGAAAAGTGGAAGAAACAAGGATCTCCTTCGTTTAGGGATTTTGATTAGCCACAGATGGCTTGGCTTCCATTAGTTTTTCTAACTCTTTCTTTAACCCTTTTTTTACTTCTGCATTTTGCTTTGTCCTTCAACTGTGAGGTAAACAATATACTTCATGTCTCGTTGGGACAGTAAGTGAGGCTGAAGAACTGCTTTTGGATTGCTCGGTGGAACAGAAGGAAAGGAGTTAAGACAGAGGTTCTAGGAGCCGGAAAATGGCTCTTGAAAGCAAGTGTCCTGTTCCTTTCCTTGCTTACCTCACGAGGTTGCAGTTGTTGTTCCTTCTTTTTTAACCAAAAACTCTTTTCTGCTGTTTTTGTAAGCGTCAAGAGTACTATAACATAAGAAGCAGCAAACAGTACTGTTACTTGTACATACAGATAAGCATTCCTTAAAAGGTGCTCTGAACAGACTATCACAATACCTCTTAAATACCCAAGTTTTATGAAACGTAAAAATTGAATGTTTTCACGGAGTAAAGTGACCTGACACTCCTTATTAATGAGAGAACCATAGGCATAAGGACCAGTGACTCAAAAAAAACCACTGAGGTGCTTTTCCATCTGGTCTGTTGCATGTTCTCCACTGAGGCCAGAATACTTGCATTCAGCAGCAGTGCAAAGAGGTTGGACTCTGTTCTGTTCTAGTTTTCTTCCTTTCTAGTTCTGGCAGTGAAAACAAAGATAGCATGGCAGAGCAGACTGCAAGATAAGTTCTCTCTTTCTTCTTGGCACTAAGTCTGTGTCATCAAACTCTCACGTCCATTGCGATATTGCAATTTATAAGAAGTTTGGGTTTGAATAGTTGTGGAAATGGAACTTTGACTAAGGGAAATGCATATTCAGTGTATATTGAATCAGTATTGTCTTGCTGAGTAAAAATTTCTTTATAGTGAAGAGGGGAAGTGAAAAATTGATTGATAGAATTTTTTTGACACCAGATCTTTATTTTGGCAGCGGGGTGTGTGTGCCTCAGTTTTACCAGGACACTTATCTTTTTTTATTAGTTTCTGAGACTTTGGATAGACAATAATAAACTGAACTGCCTTGGAGTATTTTTTAATGCATTTCTTTACTTGCAAACTTTTTTCCTGAATACATGAACTGATCAAGTTTTTACAGAATAAATGTGCTAACGTCTTCTGAAGAAAGAACATTGAAGCCTCTGACTTGCATGAAAGACCAAATCCTGTTTTTTCAAATTGACACCTGTTTTATGCTTCTGAGTGCCTATGTTGTCTCCTGAAAACTGATCATCTTACTCATAATAAGATACCACTTGTATCTTTATCAATAAAAGAGAAAGAATTAGTTGCCTTTAATGTTACCATATTAAAAGCATGTAGGCTTTTTTGTAGTTTTCAGTGATGCTTAATTGTGTATTATTTCTCTTCAAAGAAATTGGATACGGAGCCTTTGGAACTGTTTGAGATTGCAGTCAAAGAGCTCACATTTGATCAGCTGCAGTTATTGAAGGTATTGTTCTTTGGCTAGTATGATATGCTATGTGTAGAATTTCAAATTGTGTATGATTCTATGATTTTTTTGGACTAACTATAGATAGTTTGGGAGAGCACAAGTTTTAAAAATTGTACAGGTAGAACAAGTAGCCAATTCCAAGAATAGTACTCTTGCACCATCATTACAACTCGAATAAATTTCATTACTTATATCTTCTAGAAAGATGGTCTGACAACTTGTGTAGATCYATATCATTATGCTAACATTGATAATTTTTAAAAAAATAAGAAAGGCTGAAAGTAGTGGTAGGGTTCACTGAAAGCCAATGCTTTGGAGTCTTTGTTGAAGAAGAAAGATATCTGTCACAAAGTGTATTTAATTTTCAGGTGTTTCCCTGTTAACAAGGAAGATCCAGGTTATGTTGAACTCCTCTTTGGAGGTGCATGTGGAGATGTAGAAGGGTTCGTGATTCAGGGATATGGCTTGGACAAACTGGCTAGAACTAATTGATTGTTTTTATTTAATTGGGTATCACTGTATCTTCCGAACAGAAGTGCCCTGCCTACATAAAAGGGGGTCAGGGGATGACACCGGGCCACTGAAGACCCAGCTGAGATATCTGTCCTCAGTCAAGGAAGCACCTGGCTGATCCAAGAACTATATGTTTCTTTTTACTTAAAATAACTTGGTCTCCTCCTTTTTGTGGAGAGAGAATTTGAATGGAGC
The DNA here is from genome assembly GCA_035582835.1 of Phoebastria nigripes. Lineage (NCBI taxonomy): Eukaryota > Metazoa > Chordata > Aves > Procellariiformes > Diomedeidae > Phoebastria > Phoebastria nigripes. The sequence continues at coordinate 39,797 of JAYKAV010003218.1, read as the reverse complement.
GASGGAGCTGGCCCTATGCCTGGCCTGATTCTATCTCAGTATGTGACGACATTATAAAACCGCTGTTGGCTCTCTGTCTGCACTTGATTGGAAACATGGAGTCTAACATCTGACAGAGGAGGGTTTAATGTTCAGACTTCACATCTTAATGTTGAATTATATTATGTTTCTACCCTTGAACATGTTTTCTGAATTTTCAGTAAGAACATTTTCAGTTTGTTTTTGAGCTTTCCTTGAAATCTTTATGTTTTAAAGTTTGAAAGAAAATTGCAATGTGTACTAGTATTTCCTTTATTCTTTTACAAATTACTAAAACTGTAAATCTTTAAACTTAAAAACAATTTATAAGGAAAATTAGTTATATTTTACATGTAGTAAGATCTCTATGGGTGGAGGATTTGTTAATTTTATTACTCTTCTTACGCTCTTTAGCTGGCTCATGTGACTGCCCTGAAAGTAAAAGATCACAATGGTATGTACTAGTTTGCAAGAGTCTTGAGATTTATTTATTCCCATGTAATGATATCTATTCTGTGGTTGCAGTCACTTGTTCTAATCACATTTGGCTTCTTCCTGAACATTCCTAAATGCTTACATAGTTACTTTAATTTTGTGCATGCTGTAGAGTTCTTTGCTGGGAAGTAAATACCTGGACGGGAGTCCCTCCCTTGAGAAGAGGGGACAGGAGGATAGAAGATGAATGCATAGCTAAATATATATTTATGAATATTCTTAACAAAATCGCTACTAATGTTTCCATCTTRCGCTTCTCTAACTGTGCCTTTTTGGCAGCTCTTCAGAATTGCTAACAAGAACTTTGGTAACTGCTGTAGGGTGTCTTATGGGTGCTGTAAATTTTTRGCCTTAATTCATCCCCTTTATAGGGACAGCAAAATCAGGCAAAGTATCTCACACATCCTACCTGTCTGGGAAAAGATAAAATAAATAATAAGCCTTGACAGGCAAGGCTGCTTCTACTGGATGTGATTCAGTGACTGAAATGGTGAGGGATGGGAGAAGCTGCTTCTGATAAATATTATGTCAAGGCTTTTAATGGGAGTCAAAAAACTTTCCCACTGGCGAAACAGGAATTGCCAACACCATCGTTGGAGTATGTCAGTGTTAGAGGGAAGGTTTAGGTAATCAAAAGATAGACCTGATTCCATTCTTTACTCTTAAAGGCCTTGTGATTTTGAGCCAGTTTTTTCTTGCTGGGATTAGCAGTGCTATTTGTTTTGCTTCAATATTTTGTATTTCTTTTCAGCATCTTTTAAAGACGAAGAAAACTCTGCTTTTGAGACCCAGCCATTTCCTTCTCTGCAGAGAGTAAGCAGTGAATATAGAGCAATAGAGATGATGATTGTGGAACATGAAAACATGCATTTTTCTTTCAGCTTTGCACACGTAGCAAGGGATATTAATTTTTGGTTTTAGGCCTCTGATATCAATGCTGGAACTAAGAACATAGGCTTTATTGTTGGCCACCGGAGCCTTTTCAGCGCTTAGAAGTAATAGCTTGCATATCTTTCAAGCTTCTTAATTCATGAACCCAAGTTGTATAGCTCAGGATACATTCAGTTTTACAGCTGGTTAACGTCTGGGCATTGTGTTTTAAAGGATCGACAATTGTTTGGTAATTTTGGAAAAAAACCTGGCCTTTGGCAGTTCATCACATACTCTTGGCCATCCAGCAGAGGCAGACACAGAGAAATTATAAGCGAATTTCTAGTATGTTCCCATTCATGACTCTTTGCCAACTCTGGGCTTTGTGTTGGCTTATTTTTCACAGAAACAACTGACCAAAACTAGTTTGATACCATTTACAGGGGTTTTTGTTGGTGTTGGGTTTTTTTGGTGGTTTTTGTTTGTTTGGTTGGTTTTTTAATTTTATTTTTTTCTTCTAGAACTGAAAAAAAAATTCTCCTCTTACTGTTTTTCCTAATGTCTGAACTGCTCGTTAACATGCCTTTTAGGGACTTGTTTATACAATAATACTGCTTTTTATTTGGATTATGGAGATGATCAGTATCCAGTTATTTATAGGCTTATGTCAGAGCATGTATGAAATATCCATCAGTTACAGGTCATATGCCCCACTGTATTTTTCTAATTGTCTAATCAGATTACTGCGTAACTACAGAAAATAAAGAACTTTGTGTAATAGACTAAACTACTGAGGTTCAATTCCTCTACCTGTTTTGATTCCCCAAGTTTAATTTTCTTCCTGTAAGAAGGGATATGTTACTCTCTTCTGTACCTGTCATCTTCATAGGGCTAAAGAAACATCTACCAACRTTTCCTTAATTTCATTAGCTGTTAGTTTGACCTTTTGATTTGAAGTCACCTTACAATTAATTCTTTACAAGAATTTCACATACCTTTGTTCTCATCATCATAATGGCAAGCTCATGGATTTCATACTTAGGACTGTGTGTTACTTAAGATATTTTTTGCATTCAAAAAAACTTCCTGGAGAAGTAAAAAAACATTTTTTCTTTAGGAGTACAAATGGGGCATTTCTCATGCATGTTAAGGTGAATTGACCTGCATTTGTACCTTGTCAAAATTTTGTCCTTAAGATTTTATCCATTTTTATGTATTTCCTAACTTTAAACTGAAGGAGAAAAAGGTGTATATGTATCTTGAGTTAAATGTTAAAAACTTAGGTTTTTTATTCTACTGTTAGACCCCATTGGCGTTAAATTCCAATGTATTGTCCCAGTAATTACCCTCATAGTGCTTAGTTGTCTTGCTTAGTTGTCTGTCTTTGCTGTGGGGTCTCTTCATAATGAAATTTTTTTCAGGTCCTGGAGTCTGTTTCTGAAGATGTTGGGTTCAACATAGAAATAAAATGGATCTGCCAACAAAGGGTAAGTAAACATACATGTGATTTGCTTTGATACTTTGCCATTCTCGTGGCTAAAGCTTGTAATTTGACATGGCAATTGATGAGCTACAAACAAACAAAGGCATAATTTGTTGTTGGTTTTTTTTTTTTTTTTTATGTGACTCTTGTTTTATTTATAACCCACTGTCTTTAAAACTGGAAGTATAATGGCACTGCTCTAGCAAAGGAACAAACTTACTCTTAAAACAATAGGAAGTATTTATAGGATTGAGTTCATCATGCAGCTCAGACAGCTTTTAGAAGACCCTTTTTAAAGTCAATGGCTCACGACAGGTCAGGCATGGGAAAAGTGACAAGAAATTCAAACTCTCCTGGCCTGGTGCAGGAGCAGCTGCAACATGGTGCAGTAATACAATCAACTGTTTCCTTCTAGTCAGCAGTACCGTGGACTGAGCTGGATTGCTTAGCGCTCGGTCTAGAAAGAAACGGTTGTCAAGGCTAGGACTGGAAGCCTGGAGTGGGAGAAAGAAGTTAAGTAGAGTGGTAGGTGGAAGTCTGCATGCGCAGAGACATGCTAATTCTCTCAGAGACAGGTCAACTACAGGAAGACTGGTACCTGCTGTTCTCAAAGACAAAGGATATCTCATTTATTTCTACAAATCTTATTGTTGCATTTTTATATTTACAAAAAGCAGTACAAAATATCTGTAATAGTTTTTAGTGATCTTTCATGGAATTCCTTTGTGTTTTCAAAATTATAAAAGGCTTCATAGAAAATCTCTCCTTGGATGGAAAGATGGTGAATTTTTCAGTGAATCTTACTGCTGTTCAAATTCAGCTGTACCTCACAGTCTGACAGTCCTATAGAGCTGTAACTAGCATTCAGTAGACTGAAGGAGTGAATTCTGTATTCAGACTTGCAAACTGAATTCTCATTTGCTCAGGTTGAATGAGAGACCACTGCTTGTTAAAATAATTTTAGTAAGCATTAATTTAAATGGCTGAAACTTGTCCTTTCTTTTTATAGGATGGACAGTGGGATGGCAACTTGTCAACTTACTTTGATATGAACCTCTTTCTAGATATTATTCTAAAAACTGTTTTGATGAATGCTGGAAGAAGGAGGATTGTATTTTCTTCTTTTAATGCAGACATTTGTACAATGTAAGTTAAGAAGAGATATACAATGTATTTTCTTCTTTTTCTTTGGTAAAATTTACTTTGGACATAACAATACCCAACATAATAACACATGTTTTGATTAGACCTAAACTTTGGGTGCTGAAATAGTTGGGAATTGAAACGAGAAATTAGACCACTTTGCCATCTGAGCTGTGCCAGAAATAAAATAGGAGAACGAAGTCAAAGTTGATATTCTTGTAAAGTGCCTTCCTGAATGCTTCAGTCTTTCTTGACACAACAAAAAAGGTCAAGTTTTCTTCTGGTATCACAAAGTCTTTTTCAGTCATATTTAAGGGGTACGCAAGCCTAATTTACAAACAAAATTAATTTTGTTACAATTTTTTCACTATATCTGCCTTTTAAAAAGGACAGAAAATTAAATAGCTTTGAATTACCTGTGTTTGGTTTTTTGTTGAGCGGTTTGTTTTCCTTTTATGGAATGTCATATTGAAGGTATTGGAGCACAGAAAAAGCATAGGGGTTGAACTGGGGAACAAACAGTTGGGATGCATGTGAACTAACAATATGCTGTAGCACTTTGTAACAAGAAATGATTTAGCACTGTTAATGAAAGGCTTTATGGAAATCTCATTTGACGAGAGACTGCACTGATGAAATGCCACTGAAGGGTAAATGGGCAGGACAAAACCAAATCAAGGTACTGACAAAAGGGCTAAGGAACAAGTGTGTAAGAGTGCTAACACGCTAATCCCAAAACTTTGCTTCCATCTGTTGTCATTTCATACCACCTTTCTGGTATCAGACTTGAAAAACACATTAATAAGGTTAGGTATTGTATATTAAACATGTTTATAAACTCTTACCATGAATGTTCATTTTACTCTAATCTGCATTTAAGAAGAAAATTACAGAATTGGACAGTCTTCAAAGATTTTGTGTAAATATTTTGAGGATGTGGATCGGAGTTCACCTTAAAGTCTAGCTTCCCTTAAACTGTGTATATTAATCTCTTAATTAGTGGTAAAAGTAACAGACAGAACAGTTTGTCTACATAGTTTCATACTAAACTGTAGTACCATCTTGTTGCACCAGCTAGGAATTAGAAGAACATGCAGTAAAGGGCGTAATCCTTCTCAGACAGTAAGATTGAATTTCCCTGCTTTTTAACACATTTGCTATTTGTAAACTTTTTTTTATAACAGGGTTCGGCATAAGCAAAACAAGTATCCTGTGTTATTTCTCACCCAAGGAGAATCTAAACTCTATCCAGAACTTATGGATCTTAGATCTCGTACAACTCCAATTGCCATTACTTTTGCACAGTTTGAAAACTTGCTGGTAAGCTGTCAAGTTCTGGTATTAATCTGCAGTAAAATGAAACTAAATTATTACTACTTTTTGTAAATCCATAATCTTTTGACACTAATGCTTAAAATTACGAACAACATCACAAAAGAAATACGCTAACATTTAGTAACTGCCAAAATAATGTCTGTTGATTCAATGTCTGTATAATACGTTGTTTAAAAAATAGTGCTATCAGTAAACTCTGTAATTGTATTTAAATTATTTTTTATTAATATTGTTATGTATGAAATTGTAAGGAGCTGCAAGTGTCAAAGGATAAAAAAAAAATTGTGAGAGTTTTTCAGAAACTTGGAGTTTAATTGAAGTGTTTTGTATTTCAGGGAATTAATGTGCACTCTGAAGACCTGCTGAGGAATCCATCGTTTATTAAAAGGGCCAAATCTAAAGGCCTAGTGATTTTCTCATGGGGTGATGATGCAAATGACCCAGATAACAGGAAGAAGCTGAGAGAATATGGTGTTCATGGGCTAATATATGACAGGTACTTCACTGTCTTAAAAATAGTAATAATAATAATAATAATAATTAAGCTGAGAAATTACTGTATCCCGATTTCTTGTGAAATTTTGCATTGGTGCAGAATATCTTCCTTTGGTACTATAAGCACAACAAGCCCATAACCCCAGTTAAAAAACAAGACTAGCACTAATTCCTACTTCTCCAGTGGTATATATGAAGCAAAACAACTTTCGCTTCTCCTGAGGTTAATGTAAATATAATTTGATTCTCTAAAGAACTAGAGCATGGCATACACATTTAACGTGCTGTTAACATTCCTGACAGTAATTCTTAAACTTTGTACATGACATGGTGAGGACAATGTTATTTAACTGTTTRGCTGAAATCTTCAGCTTTCTACATTTAGTTATGGAAATAATTAACACAACTTAAATGAATAATTTTAACTTAATTTTTTGCCAACATTCTGTTGTGTTTCAAAGCTGTGAATTCACCATTTTTCCTATTAAAATTAGCTTGGAGTGACTCCCAGGGCAAACTGCCAAATTAGTCACTTCAGAAAGTAGTTATTATATCCAYGCAGTTCAGGTGGACATCAGAATACTGTGGTAAATCTTTGAACAAAAATGTTATTTTAGTTCCTTACAAAACCAAAAAGTTTTAGCTCTTCTATCATAAAAGATGTGAAATTCCTTATTACAAGATGATGATTAATTTGGGAAGCTGTATTAAATGAGACTTTCTGATAGATTACAAAGAATATGTAATTGGGAAAGCATTAAGTGTAACTGAAGTGTCAAATTATAGAAGATGCTCAAACCTTTTGCTTTAGCAAGGGCATATTGTTTTACCTGGAAAAAAAAAAGGGGGGGGTGGGGGTGGCGGGGAGGGAGATCAAGTAATTGTCAAGGACTGTTTTATAAAGTGAAAACTGAGAGTCAGGTTAACGTATCTAGAGGCAAGAAATCAAATATGTTTGCTCTTAGAGTTCTAGGTTGCCAGTGTGAAAAATAGTTAACGCCCTTCAATCTATTCTTGACTATTGAGAGTCCTTCCAGAGTGGTGGGTCCAGTGCTTCTCTGGTTTGCCAGGGGTCTCCCTTCTTGTGCTGTGTAGTAYGTCTCCTCCTTTTCATTGGTGGTAAAAAGGAATAACAGGATTTTTACATTGGGGATCAGCTTCAGACTGGTCATTGAAACGTAAGTCCTCTTTCCTGCTACAGCAGTGCTACACGTTGTACCTCTCCTACAACTCAAGATTGAGGCCCTTTTAGTAGATGAAAAATATCTCTGGGCTAGTATGCAGACGAAATGGTACTCTGACTCTTTAGTGTACAGTCATAGGGTTGTTAGGAAATTTGATCCTATGGTATGCATAACTTGAACTGATAAATTATTGGTCTATAGACAGGTAGGGTGTTTTAATCAAATACTACTGCGCAGAGTGTTCTTATGAAATGTCTGTTCATCTGATGCCTACTAATCCAGTCTTCTAGAGTTCTTAATTACTCCTGATGTAATAGATATGCACTACTACGGTAAAATAGTAAAACGGGTGACAACCTTATTTCTGACTTCATGTTGCTTTTATTACTTTAGACACTTAATTGCTCAACACTACTTAAATAATGTTGCATTCGTGTCAAGGCTGCAAGTCTGCTACGTGTCATCTTATGTTCCGTTTTGTACTGTTTAGTGTGTTTTAAGTTGCAGTATGATAGCAGAACACCTTTTACCTCACCTTTTGATGACTGACCAATTCATTGGACTTGCTTATAGGCTGAATTCCCATGTGGATTTAACTGAACAAAAAATTCTTAACCTTCCTGCACTATTTAGACCATCTAGATTCTTAATAGTATTCATCTCTCCTCTCACTGCCTGCCCCCTGTATCTCTTCCACCTTGTTCACATCTTTCCACTTTATTGAGAGGAACCCCAAAACTAATATTAATTCCAAAGCTGTTTAAAAAACAGTAGTTCAGTGGTGTGGTTTTTTTTCTTTTTCAAGTTACAAACTGCAATTGAGTAGCAAACAATTATCTCGTTTCAGTATAATTGTTGCAGGCTCACTAACTCTAATTTCTAAACGTTATTGACCTTTTTTTCCATAGGCCAAAACAAATACTGGAATGTTCCTTTACAATTCTTAATTATTTTTCAAAATTTACTAACTGTCTGAATAGAATTAACTTTAATCTTATATAGGTTCCTTAGAAAGAACATGACACTTTCTGAAAATTGCATCAGATATCTCAAACTGGACGTTTTGAAATGCGGGTGGTACCTGCAAGTCCTGGATGGCATGTCTAAATGTAAAACCTGGCAGCAAGTGTTTCCATTCACAGTTGGAGCTGCTGGGTAAAGAGGCAGTCTTTCAAATCATTTGAGAGTATGAAGTTAATATCAAGAGTTTAAACTGTCAAAAGTTTAAATAGGTATGGTGTAAGCATCCATATTCTGTGCTGTTTGAAGTTTAGAAATAGATAAATTCAAAACTACTGTGAAGTAGAACTCAAGTAGAGAGAGAGATGTACATGTCTGTTTYAAGGTCTAGAAATAAGTAGGGACTGCAGTAATCTGTTTATTAGTGTAAAGCCAGTTTATGCTATGGTTTCATCTCCAAATTCCAGAATATTTCCAGGGCTGAATCAAGATGTGCTTCTTCCATGGCTTCTGCAGAATCTTTGTTCTCTGGACTTAAGGCCAAGTCCAGACATTTATCAAAAATCGCTGYGCCTGGTGTTTTGTGTTGCTGTTTACTAGACCTTGACTTAAACCATATTAGTAAGTGTTATTTGCCTGAATAAGCTAGGAAGTGAATACAGGAATTTTAGTGAATTTTAGGTTGCTTGGATATGGCCCTGAGTTGTTATTATTGCATGCGGTAATTACGTCAAAGATTATGAACTGTCTGGGTAGAGATGATTTCTATAAGCTATTTTTTTCCAAACTTTAATCATCCATGTAGAGTTGAGCAAAACATTGTAGCCACTTGCGAAGATGGCAGAAAAACTGTGTCCTGAATACCAAAAGTTGCTGATACCAAGTGTCGGGCAAAAAAAAATGCAGGTAGGGGGTTCTGACTTTGTTTTGCATGGAGAAAAACTGCAAGACTAAATCTGGGAAGCTTACAAATGCCAACGCTATTAAAAGAACGATCTCACTGGGGCAGGGGAAAGAATTTTTTTTCCTTCCCCCCCCCCCCCCCCCCCCCATCCAGTCCTTTCTCCACTTGGGCTGCAGATTATTAGACATACTCAAAGTCATTAAACCAAATGGATGGTCTAGTGCAGTTGCTGGGACAATATTCTACTTTTTTCCTGTGTTCAACTAGCATTCATCTCAGCATTTGAGATACCCAAACTACTTATGTTAAAAGGGCCACTTACAGAAAAGGTGCCACCTCCACCTCCAAGCTTCTATTTGGGCCCTAATCTAGAAAAGTACTTTAAATGCATGACTAGGTATCCTTGACTCACACAGAAAATTAAATCTCATGCTTAAAACGCTTTATTAGTTTGATTTAGATTTTATTTAGAGAAAAAACTTTAAGCTATTGTAGTGAAATTCTCTGGATTGGCAAAAAATATGAATTTTAAAGCAGGATTTGTGGGATGATTTATCTGGTATTTTTCTCCTGGATAAGCTTTGTRAACAGTTCAGGAAATATTTCTGTGTTTGAATATACTTACCTCAGTAAGAACAATGCAATCTTATGTTTTTACACCAGTTGGCTATATATTAAAATACCAATGTGGAGAGGGGGTGGGTGCTAACTTACACTCGCATTTTTTTTTTTTAATTCACTTTACATGAGCTGAGTTCTGTTTGTTGAATAATATACACAGCTGCATGAAAATATTAAACCAGTAATCTTCAAACATTTATGCTGAAAGCTTTTCCATGAGAATCTTCGGTGTGWTTGTCTCCTCTCTAAACACTACAGTTCCTTATGGCTGCATGTTGCATTTGCAGACTCCAGACAAAAGCTCTGTGCTCTGTTAGTAACTTTCCAAAATCAACACAAATCTAGTTGGCAATAAAGGCAAAAGCATTCAAAACACTTCTCAGAACCAGAAGACTGTCTAAATCTGGGCCATTTTATTTGCCTGAAACTGGATGTTACTTAAATAAATGACAGCATGGATATATGTAGGAAGTTAACTAGTATTAGTTGATCTATCTACTCAATGATTGAATTAAGATGTTATGCAATGGCAGTCTTAAGTCTTTCGTATTTTGTGAATTGCAAAGTAAACTCAAGTTTACCTTGAGATGTAAAGAAAAATGAAAAGTGTTAATCAAAAGCGTCAGAAAATCTTTTTAGCATGAAAACAATATTTCAGTGCTGCTGACTCTTTGTTTTTTGGACCAAGCAATAGCGAAGAAAAACAGCTGTGACTGAGACTTGCTGGATGTATGTGTTTTCAGAGGTTGCAAAAACACCTGGTAGGAGCTAAGCAAATCAGTTGTATGCCCACTGCATAACCCTGGAATGTCCTGCAAAGCTTTTTGTAGAAAGTGCTAATTTAAAAAAGTAATAGTCAAAGGACTTCCTAGTCTTCTGCAGGGCTTGCTTATTAATATAGAAGTCGAATGGAGGAACTTTGGTGCGTAGTTACTTATAAATAATTGTCCTGTTGAAGACTAAAGGATAGGGAGATGAGAGTTTATTCCTTATTTTGGTGGTGATGTTGGAAATAATTCATAAGAGAAGTCCTGGAGCTATGCTCTGTTTTGCCAGCTGATGGTGTAGTTTCATGGACCCAAACGAAAAGTGGGGACAAGAAATTCTGAGGTACAGGGGTAGTTGCGCTTCAAATTGTCTTCTCTGCTTTTGGTTTAGAAGAAATACTACATACACATTGGAGCAGACTGGTGCAGTAGACAGTCTGAAAGGAGCTTGGAGGGTTGGACTCATCCAAAATCTCGATTGGAAAGAGTTGAATATGAAGCAAGAATTACAGAATTTATGCTTGCCCTAGTAAAGAACTAATAAAATAGCTGACAGAAGCTGCTTAGAAACATGCTTAGCCATGTTCTGTGAACAAGGGGCTTAGAAACATGCCTTTGTTCTTCTAGTGTCTAACTGATGGGAAGGACTTAAGATTTGCAGTTCCTAAGGTGAATTGCTATATAGAAAACTATCTTCTAATTTCAGTGCTTTTTCTTGAATGCATAGAGAAATTTATAATATGTCAGCTAACTTAACTGAAGAAAGCACAGGTCGTACCTGCATCCTGGAAGGAAGGAGGGAAGGTTGGGCTTTTATTTTGCAGATAGCTTCTATTAGGCAATTTTGGGTCATATCTTAGGCCTGTATTGGATTATAGGTTCTGTGCAAGTAATTTAACTGCTGTGCCTTCTCTCTGTATTCTATAAAACTGGACAGCATTTGTCCTCACTTCTAGGAGTTTCTTTACAGAAACTATCTTTGATCTTACTGTAGGTAACATGATCCACATCTATATTTCCTGCAGAAGTGTTTCCCCATTTGAATCCCATTTACTATATCACTGTTTGAGCTGCGTATTATTTTTGATGTCTTGGACTTGCCAACAGTTCACAAGTTGTCTTGCTGGGGTAAAAAGGCACCTGGCACTGTATCATATAGCACTCCATTGTTTTGGTTGTGACATCGTGTTCCTTTTGGACGTACCTTGAAATTACGGTGTGAAAGAGAAAGGGTGATGCAATAAAGACAAACCACTTCCTTGAAGGAATCATAAATGAAAGTATGAATATTCTTAAGAGACTAAGGCAGAAGCCACGGTAATTTCTTCCAGAATTTTTCACTGGAAGGAGATAAACCCGGAGACCTGCAATACCTGAAACTGTATATGCGCAATAGCTACAAGTGAGAGGAACTGGATGCCAGGATTTAAATTTTGGGTATAAATAGGATACTGATGTTAGAAATTAATGTTAGGAGATCAGAATGTATCCTTGTCACAGTAAGTGTTGTACCAAAGTTAGGTTCCAGGAACATGAATGCTTTTGCTTTATAATGAATTACACCAAAATAGTATTTGAGTTATGCTCAGTGCCTACACTGTCAAACTTAAAATGTATTTTGGATTTGGACAGTGTGGTACAATGTTGACAGTTCAAATCCTGCAGCTTTGTTTACATGTGTGAAAACAAGAAAGTGAAAAGGGGATATACTATTTAAAATAGTGTAGATAGTTAAATTTGCATTAGGTATGAATAAAGATCAGATTTTCTGTTTTCCACTCTTCACCTAATATTGCAGTGGTAATTTTAAAAAATGGTTCTGAACTGGGGGAGGGGTGAAATACTTCCTGAAACAGTGAGTATAAACTCCATTCAGTATTATGTACAAGTAGTGTATCACAGTCTGTTCAAATAATCTCAGGGCTCTGAAATCTCTCACACTTTTAAGTTTGAAGCCTGGAACTCTGCTCTTACTTCCCTGCTTTGTGCCACCTGTAAAAACGACATTTTTCAGGAGATTAAGTAAGGTAAATGCCAGTGGGTAGCTTTTTAGTACATCCAATGAAATATTAACCATTTTTGTAAAAGGAATACCATTTTACATTGCAAGATGAGCAGCAAAACTTAGGGTACTAACCTCAAACATACTGTTTTTATAGATTTGCTGATACCTAATTTTACTCTAGTAGGAAAAAAACCCCAGTTGCTTCATCTAGTCTACATTTCTGTGAACTGTCAGGTTATACTGATCAGTGTTTTTTCTTTTCTCGTTTATTCAGGATATATGACTCGAATCCTGAACAACCAAATATATTCCAGGTGGAGCAGCTGGAACGTCTCAAGAAAGAATTACCAGAGTTGAAAAGCTGTGTGTGTCCCACAGTTAGCCACTTTAAATCCATATCTCCGTGCAAATGTCATCATAGTTGCCTGGAAGAGAAAGCTGTAGATAACTTGAAGAGTGTTCAAATGCAAAAGGACTGATTCTAGGCAGAATGCTGTTTTGTATCTATTTAACTTTCACCATTGGAACAGTGCTGTCCCTGCCTTCAGGTTTGTTTGGTTTATTTTTAAGACCCCAGATAGCAATAACTGTGTTCCTCCTTCCTGATAGTACTTGTTAAAATTTCAGACAATGTTAAAATATTCAGCCAGCTATAGTTATTGTTCCAGTTTACATATACAGTTTTAACTTTTTCCTGTAATCAAGTATCAAATCTTGAAAAACAAAATTAAGTATTAACACTAAGTGTGTTTTTAAAAGTAAAAAAAAAAAAAAAAAAAAAAAAAAAAAAGAAAAAAAAAAGGCAGTCTGAGGAGTGGAAGCTCAAACTAAATTGTAGGGAAATTACAATGCTGAAAAATTGTTTTGACTTTGATTGTTTTGACTTTGATTTTTACTTCAATGCTACAGTTTGTCAGCCTGTATCTGACAACGGGAAATTGAGAGTGATTGTAAGATACATACAATTAGATCTGGCCTGAATAAATTGGTACCTCATATATATGTATTTGCACTGATAGATAGACCTGTACAAAGCTTTGTGCCATTTTAAAATATCTATATATTTTTTAAGTAAACTGCAATGTATATTAACTCATTTTTTCCCCACTTCATTGGACATTTAGGCTGCTGCCATTATTTTCTGATTTGCCAATTCATTGGTACAGTGTCTGTGTACAGCAGTCAAGGGTGAACCACAAGTGTGATTTTTTTTTTTTTTTTTCCCATTAATCTCACACAGGCCTGCTAAACTTTAGAAATGTTGCAAATAATTTTAACAAAATTACAGAAACATCTTCAGTGGTTGAGAATCTTTTTTGCACAGTAACCTTAATAAACAGAATATGTAACATGCACAAACTCTACAAAATGCATGCTTTAGTTATTAAGCATGAAATTTAGGTGTTTGCTGAGGTCCTTGCATCTTTACGGTGCTAGTTATGTGTGAAGGGTGCAAGGACTAACTCAACTACTTAATCTCCTTTGCCTAAAACCACAAGCCTATTATTCATAAACATTTGAAAAAAAGGCTATACCATACATGATTTGTCTTATTTACATAATACAAGCTACTAGCTTTTGTATTTTGCAAGATTATTTTTTTTCCTTGGAGCAAGAATCACAAATGTACTGAATTCAGATAATCGGTATTCTGTTGGCTGGTATCTCTCCTCTGTAATTTATTACAAAGTCATAGTTTAGAGTTCTTAATAGATAGGTATGCATGTCCTTTTTCCTCCTGAAGTTGCAGGTCATGCCAACACAACAGCTGTAACTTTCTACTGAAGTGTTAATGTATAATAAGAATGGAAAATATTTATTTTTTTTCTCTTGTAAATTGACAATGAAAACAATAGCGTGTACTATATTCTTTATATACAGTCATTGCTACATAGAACTGATTGTACAAAGAGTAAAGCCATTGCAAATAAGTGCTTGAGCCTGCACCGCTGAGCAGTTTGAAACAAACAGCTTGTTTCAACTTGCCTTGTGCATTTTAGTATTTAAAGTTTGTTTGTCCTGCACAAACAGCACAGTAATGATTAGGCATCTGGAAGCTGTCTTTTATTTTAAAAAAAAAAAAAAAAAAAAAAAAAAAAAAAAAAAATTAAACCAAAATTTGGAAGTGTGTGAGCTGTGTTTTTTGGGAGAGGGGGGGGTGCTGAACCTGATTCTTGACGTCAGGAACCTCTGGCTGTTATCTGATACAGCAAGTCCAGATTCCTCACCTATGTGATTAATTCTTCATTTTTTTTTTCCTCATTTGTATACCACGGTGGGGTTCTTTTGACAGGTCTTGTGGGCTTTGCCAACTGATGTGCAACCGCTACCRGAGTTATACGTGTCGCTGCTCATGAATGCGGGGCAGCACATCCACAGAGATGTTGAGCATGACAGCTATTTTGTGTGAAGGTGGTTTAAAAGTTGTGCTGCCTGAAGCACCCTCTCAGACTAATCACAATGTGATGCTGAGAAGGGCTTGGCACCCTTAAACTTGTTTCCCAACCTTCGGATGCTCAGAGAATAGTATTTGCCTATTGTGTTTGTGGGGGTGGGGTGTGGAAATAAATACAACCGCTGTGGTGATGATTTTACAAGATCGTTTTGAGCAGCATTACAATTTTAATGTATTCTTGCCGGCTCCCTTATTTACAAGTAAGTTGCGTCACCAACTTGCTCCAAACCTGACTAGGCTTTACCAAGCTCTTCTGCTGTGTCACTTCTTAGAGTTGAGCTCGCAGCTTGGCCACACGCAACAGCTGTTCTGCCACAGCCGACAGGGCAATGCAGCAGGGATATAGGGAACCAAAGAGCAGGGCTGTGGGAACTGGCGGAGGGAGTTGTGTTCAACTAATATCCTACCAAAAACCTCCTCTTGTAAGGAAATGCTGTGGTGACGAGCAGAGACAAGAGCGTCCACCTGTACTGCTCTGTGGGTGTCCATCRGCTGCTGGTAAGCTTTATGCTGAAATGGCCAGGGGTGAGTTTTRTGAGACTTCATCTGAGGGGGAAAAAATGATTCCTGAAAGAGAGACTCGCCTTGTTGAATGTGCAGCTCTTTGAGGGAAACTCTGTGGAGTTGCCAAAGAGGATTTTAGGTACTCTTGTGAAATTGTTCCATCCCTACGCCCTCACGTGACCACACAGCTACTCTGCAYTGATGCCCAGCTGGGCTGAAGGCTCCTTGGGAATGCCGGATTTCTGCCGAGACCGCTACGCAGCCCGACTGCCCTGGCAGCTGCTCTCCCGCGTGGCAGCAGCGGGTCACTAAGGTAAGCATGTTGCCTGGTGAAAGGCAGCTGTCAGTGTTCCACTCGGCCAGTGTGTACATCAGCACTGTACAGGTTGTTCAGTGCCTCCGGTTCCTCCAAAACCTTCTCCTCAGCTCTCCCCCAGCTGTTAACCGGCTCATTTCTCACAGGCATCAAAACAAAAATAGTGAAAGACAGTGGCTGTGTTGAGGGGAACTCTATTTTCCATTGAGTTTGGGTAACTGTCTTCAGACAAAGATGTGCTGAGAGCCCTAAATTGGTGGCTGCTTCCAGAAGCTGTTGGCCTTGACCGCTTACATTGCAGGTGGACTCCCATTCCTCATCGGAGTCACATGCCCCATTGCTGGGCTCGTGCTGCATCGTGCTCAGCTGGTGTTTGCTGTTCCAGGGGTGGCCAAGAGTCCATCTACAGAGAAATAAAAAGCAGGAAACTATCCCCGGCTGATTGAGGGAAGGGAACAAAGTATTTTTAAGGCTGAATTTTCTACTGAGATCTGTTATCTCTGGCTGGTTTGGATCCTGCTACTTCTGGCTTTTGAGCACTTGGAGCTGTGGGAGGTGACACAGAATTTCACTTTTCCTACTGTTGGAGCATTTCCTTTGGGCCTACCCAGAGACTGGACTATACATGATTCATGAGACCTGTGTTACTTCACCCTCTGGCTCTGTCCCCTGTAAATAAGTGGGGAGGATGAGAACCTTGCCCCATACAACARAGTAGTCTGGAGAATAAAAGTTCCTGCAGATCCTGCAGCAGAGAAGGTCGCCTGTGGGGGGGAGCTGCTGGCTCCCAGCTGCCCTCCTGGCGCTTCCCCCGGGGCCGTGGATGCTGAACCACTCACGGCGGCGTCTACAGATTTTTCCTCCCAAACGGTGTGGATGCGGACAGCCCTTCTGCGCCACAGCAATCCTCCTCTCCCCATCAGCCCTGCCAGGAGCGGTGGCGCGGTCTGCTGCCGAAACAGGAGGAGCGAGAGGTGCGCTGCAGTAATCCATCTCACCGCCTGCACTGATGGTCCCTCAGGGCGTCACCTCCCGCCACGGTGATAAACGCATTTAGTGGTGAAGCGGTCCCGTGGGGGCAGGTGAAGATTTGCTCCCCGAGTGTACAAATACACTCCGGACCAGGTGCTTTGAAGTTCCCTCCTCTGGTACCGACGCAGGCGGCAGCGGGGGCCGCCGCCCTGCCCTGCCCTGCCCTGCCCTGCCCTGCCCTGCCCCGCCCCGCCGGCCCGCTCCCAGGGCGGGCTCACCGCGGGAGAGCCGCCCCCGAGGAGGGGCCCCGCCGAGCAGGGCCGGTCCCGCCAGGCCCCCCGGCCCGCGCCGAGGGCGGCGGGGCGGGCCAACATGGCGGCGGCGGGCAGGAGCCCTTCCTCGTGCGGGAGGTGCGGGCGTGGCTCGGCGCCACGGGGCTGAGGCGGGAGCCGGTGGCGGTGCCCAGCCGGTCCGGTCCGGTCCGGATCGGCGGGGAACGCGGCCTCGTTCGCTGCGCGGCCGCGGCGTGGGCTGTGCCGCCGCCTGCGTGGGGCCGCACGGGTCTGGTCTTGGTCAGGGTCGGAAGGGACCCCTAAGGACCGTCTGGTCCAGCCCCTCTGCCGCTCGGTCAGGCCGTGTCCCCTCGCCACCCGCGGTGAGCTGAGGTCTGCGCTGCCCTCCTCCCGGCGAAGGGGCGAGCGGGTGTGAGGGGCTGCTGACAGTGCTCACCCAAAACACCTTCCCGGTTTGCTTTGGTTTCTGGTTTTCCCCGGAGGTGGACTGCGTCTCGGGMAAGGTCTTCTTCAGCACAGAGGCGGAGCCGGGCGAGCTGAGGAAACTCGAGTCTGGAGAGCGACTGCTTTTGCTGCTTAAGAAACGCACCCCGCTCGCAGTTTCCAGAAATAAAGGTATGGCACTGACTCCTTCATCCCCTCCGGTTTGCTCGCAGGGTGTGTGCGCAGAAACGTGAAGCCCCAGTTCAAGTCCTATTTATAAAGTTAATATTCGATTGATTTTATTTATTTGCTAACAGCTGTAGTTCTAATTGACAAGAGTCAATCTGAAGTATCCTTCACCCAGATATATTTTCAATGCTTTTTTTTTTTGTGTGCTGAAAATGGCTTTAAAAATGTTTTAAATGGATATCTTACCAGCTTGTGTTCTGCTGGCACTGTACATATCTGTGTATGTGTAACACCATCCCCCCACCAAAAAAAATTAATGAAACTGAAGTCCAGTTCTGGACCCCTTGTATGCATTTTAACGATGAGTCATTTTCCTTTAGGCGAAGTGGATCCAGACATATATCCTGTGTCACTTAACTGTTCAGTACACAGGTTTCTTGTAAATCTCCGCTACTCGGGTCACATTCTCTGTTAGTGATGGAATAAGAATTTCAAGTAAGATGGATGGATATCTGTGTGCTGGTGAGATTTCATTTGGGAGATCACAGATGGCCTTCAGCTTTGAGGATCAAATTTAACCATGATTCTAAATAAGAACTAGAAATACTTTTTTTTTTTTCCCCTGCCCCCCTCGCCCCTTGTCCAGCTTCAAGGTTTTTAAGTGAATTAGCCTGTATATTCTTCATGCCTCTCTTGTCGTAGCTAGCTCAAGAGGACTACCCACAGGTGTAAGTTTAGGCATGTGTTGGAGACTTTGCAGGATTGAAGGCAGGTTGATGAATAGCGAGGAGACATTTCCCTTCTAAAAGAATAAACTTGTGGCTTTTATTCTGAGCTGAATCAAAGTGATTCATGTTCATGTCTGTCTTTCAATCCTGGAAAGCGTCCCACATCTCTAATTGTGGACCAAGTGCTTTCTGGGGAGGATGGCATGGTAGACCAGTCCTCCGACCGTGGGAATGAGACTCAGAAGTGGTCTGGTTTTCTAGAGCTGCTGAATTCTTCTGCAGAATTCAGCCCCTGCACGATTTAATCTTGGTTCTGCAGAGCTTGTAATCAGATGGATGCCTGGGTCTCTGCTGGTGGGGTGTGGGGYATGTGGGTGTTGAGAGCTCAGCTGTGGCTGTGATGTCTGCTGCTGGTGTGGTTCCTGGATGTGCACGTTAATGAAATCTGAGCACAGTCTCTGTTAACAGCTGTTCTCAATCCGTAGGAAAATCACATGCCGAGACTGAACTGCTTAACCTGAAACTGCTTTTTCTTCCAGGGAAAATGCTGCACGAGATTAAAAGCCTTGTCATTGAGGAACCAAAATATTGGTTGGATGTTATCTCTAGTTGGAGAAACTTTCATGGGAGCGAGGGGAAAAAAGATGATGTCTCTCAAGAAAACCCATCGCCTTTCAAGAGAAAATCAGAAGAAGAGACAAATACTGCAACTAAAAGGCAGAAAACAGAACAAGTGAGAGAGACTGTGACTGAGGAATGTCAAGTGGAAGCTGGAGAGGGGTGTGTGGTACCAGAGAGAAGGAATGATCAGGACTGCCAGACTGGAAGCAAGACTTCCTTAGAAGACCATTCCAAAAGCAGTGGAGAGAAACCTATTGCGAATGAGCAGCTTAGCTTCCGTTTCAGAGTTTCTTGTCGTTGTAGTGGAGCTATTGCCAAAATACTTCCTTCACAGGTATGCTAAAGTATGTTTTAAAAGAATTCAGCAAAGGTGAAGGGAGATGTGTAGTTTATTTGTCATTTCAATTGTGTGTTGTGTGTTTTAGAATAACAAACTGATCTAAGCTTTTCTTGTATTTTCTCAAAAAAGCCCTCAACCTGCATTTACCTTAAACAAGTGGGAACACAAGGGCTGCTGTTAATTTCTGGGCACTGTTACCCTGAATGTTTTTCAAATCAATGCCTTTTATTGAGGATAAGTAAAGGTAAGAGGTTGAGGTAGCTGGGCTTATGGATTCTGAGTAGTGAGCTGATAGTAGTTTACAGCTACTTAAAGGGCCGTTGCAAGGACAATGGAGCCAGACTCCTCTCAGTTGCGGCAGACAGTGTAAAAGAAGAGGCAAAAGCCAGAACTTGCAGCTTCCGTGGGCTCTGGTTGGGTATTGGGGAGAAYTTGTTCCCCAGGAGGGTGGTGCAGCCCTGGGAGGTGTCCTGGGGCGATGGATCTTGGTCCTTGGGAGAGAGTGGTGGTGTAGAGGCCTCCAGGGGCCCTTTCCATCCAGCACTCTTCTCATCTAGAATACCTTTCTACTGTGAGGAAAATAAAAAAAAGTAAAAAAAGAAACCCTGTGTAGCTGCCATTTATGTAGATTTCTCTTACTTTAAGATAACAGTAGTTTAACTAGATTTTTTTTTTTTTTCTTCCTACTAAAGCTAGTACCTTGGGAAGGTGGGACACGTGAGCCTGCCAACATGAATGCTTAAATTTGTGCTGTGCGTTTGAACTCTCATACTCTGAAGGTAGTCAGAGCTTTCTAGATGCTATAAAAGCATTAAAATTCTGAGTTGCAGTTGTGCATTCACAGGTTTTCTCTTAGGTAATCTAGTTTACAGCCATCGGAAGTATTTTGTGCATGTGATATATAATTGTAAAATGATGACAACTTTTGTTGTACCTTGGGCAGGACTTGAACTTCAGCCTCCCGCACTCCAGCTGAGCGATAGTCATTTTGTCCTGCAGTGTGTGTTTGCTCTGCCCCTCGCTCGCTCGCTGTGCCCCTGTTGTACTTCTTCTGGTCTTTGTAGGAATTGTTCTCCTAGGGATAAAGAGAGACTCTTTCTTTTCCCAGGCATTTATGAGGATTGTGCAGTCAAGGCTGTGATCTGTAGTTGTCTTAATTCTGTTATTTTTACTGCCTGTGACYGTTCTTCCCCCTTGCAGGAGATCGGAAGAGCCGTTGGCATAGCGCTCATGAAGCGGTGTGGGTGGCGGGCTGATCTGCGGGACCCCGATCTAGAGGTAGTGGTGCTTGTCTGCCAGATGGCCTGTTGCTGCTTCCAGAATTGCCCCCGATATCTTTTGTTTTGTTCTCCGCTCCCTTTGCACTCAGGACTGTGGTCTCTCCCTGTTTGTCTTTCTGCTGCTGAATTTAACTAGAAATCATCTGGTAGCGCTGAGCAAAGCTTTTCAGTAGCCGCTGTACGTGTGCCTTCCAGAGCACTTAAATAAATACCAGACTGGCCAGCATGGGCCTGTACATGAGGGGAAGGATCCGTACAGGCAATGTCTCAGGATCCAGCATGCTCACAAACTGCTGGACTCTGTTGAAAATGGAGATCACCTGAGCCATTGGACAGCTCGTCTAGCCTCTGTAGGGGAAGAGAGCGAGCAGCAAGGTCATGTTCTCGAGGAACTCGACTTGAGAAGGCCGTTTATGGAAGAGCCTCCATGGTGCAAGCTGTCCGGAGACCTTGGAAAGGACTCATTGCTCTTGACAAGCTGTTTCTCCATCCCTGTGCTTGGCGTATGGAAGCTGCTCTCAGCACTGATGCTGGGAGGTCTGAGGCCTTCTATAAAAGCTCTGAGTTCATCTACTGGCTCTGGTTTTCCCAGGCTGTGCATCAAATATGGCTTTGTTGAGCCTCAAGTGAGGCTCTTGCCCGGATTTTTGCTCTGAAACCATTCAAGTGCTGAGGACTGGGATATTTCAAAAGCATCATGTTTCTCTTTGGGCTTCCTGGGGAGGGATTGCAGTCATGCAAGACCTGTTGGGGAGCTCAGTCTTCTTTTGGGATGCTCTTTATGGGACAGGAGGACAATTTCTTTGAGCTGCTTGAGCTGCTTGTACTTCTGGAAGGATTACCCACATTAGCTTTCCATCTGAAATGCCCCTTTGTGGCACTTGTTGTTTTTTTGGTTTGGTGGGGTTTTTTTGTTTTGTTTTTTTGGTTTTTTGTTTTGTTTTGTTTTGGTTTTTTGTTTGTTTTTTGTTTGGTTTGGTTTTTTTTTTTTAAATTTGTGAATAGCTGAATGCTAGTATACAGTGAATAATCTTCTCCTGCTTAGAGTAAATGGTTTTATAATTAAAAATATCCATTCAATGTTACAAAAATTGGTTCCCTTAAAGATGGATTCCTGTCTGACAAAATCCCTTCCCAGCTTGCTTAAATATTAAATCCTCTTTAAAGTGGCATTCAGATTACCTAGTGTGATTTCTTTCAATTAATCATAATTGTCTAAAGTGTGTATTTTTGTTCTTAAAAACTAGGATCAGAAGTTCATAGAAACCTCTTCTGTGTCTGGTTTAAATGAGTTAAAGCTATTGTCCTCTCAGGTTGAGAGTCTCTAATGTAATTCTTTTCCTCTTTCAGATCTTTGTACATCTTAATGACATTCACTCTGTGGTGGGGATTCCTCTTTTCAGGTAGGCATTCTCCTCACCAGATTTGTCTTGGCAGTATCAGAACAAGCGTAATTTCTAAATAGTCTTGCTGTCCACTGTGAGTATTTATCTTCTGGTTTAATATTCACTGGACTGTCACATTAGTCTTGTGGTTTTCTGGAGCTTATCTGAGCACATAGGCCAGACTTTGCAGTGAGTTATGGGTAAAAGCAGACTGTGGTTTCTACCTGTCTGCAGATCTGTCCAGTACATTTGTTCTTTCATATTACATGGGCTTTTCTGGGTGGTTGTGCCATTATCTTACGTTGATTTTTTGCTGTCTGCAGGCTTCCRTTGGCAAACAGAGAGTATATCAAAACAGCAGGACTGCGGTCAACAATTGCGTGGGCCATGGCATCTCTGGCTGAAATCAGTGTAAGTGAACGTTCATGGCAAAGACGTAGAGTCCCGAATGAATTGGGGGTTGCTGCTCRTCAGAGCTGGAGCTGGAAGCTTTGAAGAAGTGTGGTGATTTTAATGCCCCGTGCTCTAGTGCATGTGGACAGGGTTTGCCTTATCTGTGATCAGAGTGCGYTGTCACCTGCTGTTCAACYAGGTATCTGCTGTAATCCCAGGTCCTTCTCAGCAGAGGTGTTATTCCTCATATGAATATATATGTCTAAATGGCAAGATTTTTTCACTGTCCAGGCTTCAAACCTTGTTTGGGGTTGTTCTCCCAAGGGAAAACAGAAGCAAGTGTGATGTTTTCCACAGATTAATTTGGTACCAATATCTGTCTGCAGTCCACTCATAGTTTTTTCTCCTAAATGTGGCCTCAAGGGTGGATGCATTGATGCATTGTCTTTAGTGAAACTATTGATGCTTTTTACTATATTCTTTTACAGGCAAGTTTGGCCTGGTAAACCAGTGATTGTTGTTACCTACACTGGATTCAGTGGGAGTATGTAGGTGATCTGTACATCCCTGAGTAAGCTTTGTCCTGGGAGAGGAGTCTGTCTTGCTTGGGTTGCAATAACCGCTTTATTTTTGTAGGCGGGTGCCTTTGTGCTGGATCCCATGTGTGGGCTAGGAACGATACTGCTGGAAGCTGCCAAAGAGTGGCCCGTAAGTATCACAGTCGCAATAGGCAGGACCTTTGCAAGACGGCTTGTAGTTGCATCAAGAAAAATCTGTACCACAGTTATACCAAAGTCCATTACTGGAAAGCTGGAACCAAACTGATCTTTCTAGACAGTTGTTAAAAGTGTTCTAGTACAAACGTTCTTCCACAGGAATATGAAACCCAAGTCCTACATACTCGTGTAGGCAGGTGCTGGGAGCCCTGGATTTAGACTGCAGGGTTTGCGTGAGGCAACCATGGACTTTTAAAACTGCCTGGGCTTATCCTGGGAATGGAGGTGTCAATGGGACAGTGCAGTCAGTTGTCAGTATTAGAGGCAGTGTGGCTGTTTGTAGCTAGCTGGGGTCTTGCTGTTAGGACGTCGCCTCAGTATTTCTGTGAATTACAAATGTCTTGAGCAGACCGGAACATGAAAGGAGTGAAAACAGCACAGGCGTCCCCCATTCCTCTGTCCTCTGTGTCTGTGTATTGCTCTGTGTAATGATATGAGATCTCCCGGCAAGGGGTTTGTCTTGGAAGAGCTGTGCAACAAAGCAGTTCTGAGAAGGGTTTATAAAATAAGTACACCTGTTTGTCAAGAAAATGACTTCTCTCTTTTTCTCTGAACAGGAAGCCTGTTACTGGGGTGCTGATATAAGTGATTCACAGTTAGAGGGTGCAGATGTGAATATTAGGACTGCAGGCTTGATGGATAAGATTGAGTTACTTAAAGCTTCTGTGAGAGGTATGTCTGTAGGCTTTCCAAATGAGACATGTTTGAAGTTTTTTGTGGTTCTGGTATTATACGGGTAATGTAGGTTCTCTTGAGGTGGTGTGTAGTAGAGCTAACTCTCAAGAAATAGCTGAATAGTGACTCCATAGTGGTAGCGAATGGATAATTATTTGTTCTCCCCGCCCCGAACTTTGGCAAGAATAAACTCAGCAGAAGGCAATGAAAATAATAATTGTCAGACATGGGCAGTASTTGTCTGCCTTAATGGTAAACTTGTGAATACCACAAAGAGTACATACCATGTGAGAGTTGTTTGTGTCTAATGGGAACACAGCAAGGATAAAATATCCAGATAAAATGTGGCTTGTAACTTAAATGTACCAAATGAGTAGTAGTGGGGACTCATTAAGCTAGGTGTTGAATTGTTGATGTTTCGCAGTAGGAGTATTTTAAATGCCGATGCCTTTTTCCTGGAGAGGGAATTTGTTTGCTCTCAGTTCATGAGCTAGTTTGGGGAGAAGGTAGTAATTTATGATCTTATTCTGGAGCTCAAAGCCTGAGTCTAAATTAGTCCTATATGAAATTCATGACAGACAAAAGCTGGGTGTTTTTTCCTGTGCATGGGTGATGAAGTATGCATATTTTTTTACCTTGCAATATTTATTTCTTACCACAATGGTAAGAAATATTACTTCTTTTCTATAAGAATATATGTAGCGTTATTTCTTWCTTAAAAGCTGTGTTTGGGCTTTGCTTCTAGGATAATGGAAGGTACTTTGATGTCAGGCTTTTCTAATACTGAACAAGTAATTGGTGTCTTTCTCACTGGTCAGAAGCTGTTATTTCTGCATGTTTTGAGAAAGACTGTAGGTAACTTGTCCTTCCATTTGTAGATAAAATTGTTGTGCTGCAAGTGTTGCTCCAAGGATGGTCCAAGAACCATCTCCAGTCAGTTCTGGAAAGGCTGGCATAGAATCACAGCAGGGTTTAGGTGGGAAGGGACCGCYGGAGGTCTTTAGTCCTGTCATCTGCTTGGAGTGGGGCTAACCACAAAGCGGGGTCAGGTTGCTCAGGGCCTTGTCYGGTTGAGTTTTGAGCATCCTGAGGRATGGAGAACCCATAGTCTCATCCTTTCACATGCAGGCTGCCCTCTGGCCAGCACAGCCTGGTACGTGGCTGGCCTTCATCACCACAAGGGTGCAGTGCTGCATCATGGTCAAGAGAACTGACTACTCYCAGGTTGCAGAAACTCTGGGGAGATACTTCAAAGACACTAGCTCCGACAGAATCCAAGTGATTCTGGCTGTAACCAGATTCTTGAGGGGGAGAAAAGGGGGATGGAGAGGAATTTAACATGTGGTTCCTTGCCATTCATGTGTGTGCATCTGAATATCTGCGCTAAGTAAAGTGCTTGCAAGCTTAGCTCTTCTTTTGCATTTTGTTTGTAAAAACGTACTGTGTGTTGAGAAGCAGCAGTTAGTTTGGAACCGTGCAGTCCCCTTTTTGGAGAGTCTTGCTATTGGGGCAAATATATCACCAGTAACAGGGAATCTGCAAGCTAAACCACACTCTCATGCATTTGTCTCTTCCCAGTCTGCATTGGGTTGGTGGCTTTGTAGTGCTGTTTGTGAGGATAAGTACAGAAGGAGCTATGAATCTGGGTGCATAACCCGCGAAAGAGCTGGCAGACAGTTTTGTAAGGTGAATGAGGGCATAGCTGCTGTTCATTTTTCAGATAGTCAGACGTAAAGACCTGCCTTTATTCTGCAGCATTGCCGTTGCCTTCAGAAAGCTTTGACACTGTGATTTCGGATATTCCGTTTGGGAAGAAGTTCAAGATCACAAAAGACATACAGCTCCTACCGGATATTCTCCAGGAAATGGAGAGGTACGTGTAGCCTTTGACATGCTTGGGGTTTGGTGTAAATGTCACGATGGTTTGTGATCCTAAGCGTTCAGTCAGCTTCAGGTTTGCTTTATTCCAAACACTCTCCAGCTCCGTAATCTGATCCTGTTCAGGCTGTGAAAGTCTGAGTCCTTTACTTGTCCCTTAAAGGCTGTTGTGGCTTGTCTTGCAAGCTGTGGGAGTGCTGATGGCAGYGCAAGCTGACAAGGAACGAGTTTGTTGTGTGAGCTACACTCACAAATCTTCTTTACAAGGCAGAAAGGAGAAAGAGAAGAGGATGACCTAGACAAACTTAAAGCATGGCCAGGCAAATAAAGCAATAATCCTTTCTCAGTTGAGGTCTGCTTGTATAAAATCATAGGGTTTCCTTTTGGGTTCACAACTAAGCTTTTACCACCCTGCCTTGGCAGGAAGGATCTCAGACCAGAAAATGGTGGTATGCATTTTCCTTTCTGTTAGCGTGTACTGGAATATCCAGCTAGCCRCTTGGTCTGCTTTTAGATGCCTCCTTTCATCTCTCACCCTGTCATTTTGTGGCAGAGTTGAGCCAAGCTAATAGCAGGCTGCTTCTAACRGGCAGTTCAAACCAACTGCCCCTTTATTTAATTTCTTGGCTGAAAACAAGCCCTTTCTGTAGGATTGGTCTTCAGCRGGTGTTGATCTCGCTCACCCAATGCAGGAATGTGGTGGGAAGTTGGTGAAGAAGGTGAGGTAGCTCCACAGAATGGCAGGGCAATCTTATGTCAGCTTACACTGACCATCCCTCCCTTTGGCCGTGCTTGTCTTCTGGTCTCATTTGCTCTGTTGGGCCATCCTAAGCAAAATATTTCCTTGGGAAAGTGGAGGTGA
>JAYKAV010003217.1:383621-396137 GCA_035582835.1 Phoebastria nigripes | reverse complement strand
TTTCTCTGTATTCCTCCCAGGCTACCTGTCCTTGCTTCCACCCTCTGTAGGCTTCCTTTTTGTGTTTGAGTTTGTCCAGGAGCTCCTTGTTCATCCGTGCAGGCCTCCTGGCGTTTTTGCCTGACTTTCTCTTTGTTGGGATCCTCTTTGTTGGGATTTTAAGACGAATGCATTTTCACACACATTTATGTCTGAAGTTACAGATGGTAAGCAGTGCTATTTCAGATGTGGGGGACCAAAGGACAGTAATTCCAAGAGTAATTGACCAGGAAATAAAGGACGCATCATTTTTAAATATTCCATCATACCATGCTGTGCAAAGTGGAAGAGTAGATGCAAAGTGGATTACATCATTCTCAGACTCCCACTGGAGAAATACTTTCAGGGATACCTATTTAACCAACTTCGGTTTGCATATGGCCAGGCTTCATTTTGTGCTGTGTGCTCTCTTAGGCTGGATACAACATAATTAGTAAGGATGAAGAGATGCCATGGTAAAGCCGTAGCTCTTAAGGAATTTCTAAGCCATGAATTTTACAATAATACCTCCTTTATCAGAAAAACCCCACCCCTTCACCTGTATGTTCAGGTGGTTTGCACTTGAAGGAGATTGCCAGAGAGTGGAAAGYGTTCATAAATTGAAGGGAAAGCTATTCATATTTCACTGGGATGAATGTTCCTACTAAAAGTTGCACATACGTGGACCAAAATGTACTAAAATTGCACGAGACTTGAGTAACAAATTTGATATATCATCGTAAGAACAACTGCCAGAGCACTTTTGGAAAGTAAGTCCTTTTCAAAGTGATCTCTCAAAAAACAAAGACTGTTAGTAAACCTCTAATTTTGTGGCCCTCAATTTTATTTACTGCTGTTTCTTTTTTGTTTTAAAGACCAAAAGTTTTGTTTGTGTGAATGGACCGTGACATATACACCAAACTAGAGACATTCATGTGCCAGGATCACAACTACTGCCGGTAACTACGTTTCTGTTTTGGAGGTGGTTTTGTTCTTTTTGCTTTGGCTTTTTATGTATCTAATGGTAACACGAAGGAGGGCAGCCAACTAGCAATTTTTTTTTCTTCCTCAAAATGAAAAATAGCCTTCTGCCAAAGTGGACAGAACCAGCAAAAACAATGCTACTTCTCATCTGTCTGCAGGTGGAGGTGAGATAATGCTGAAAAAGGTGTCGCCTGAAAAAGGTGTCCTGTGCCTACAGACATGTGGCTTAACTGTTATTTTTTTTCCATTTGACAGTAGCTCATTTTTAAAATAACTGTAATTATCAGTGTGTTTCTAAATAAATGCCTGTAGTTCTGGACACATGGTCAGGTACCATTCTTTTCCTGCTCTGGTGCATTATGTTTGCTATTCTTATCACTGATGTTTGGCTCCCATGCAAAACAAGTCAGATATCTCAAACAGATATATGCCTTTTATTTGAACAGAGATGGACTCATAGATACAAAATGAGCAAGAAGGCCAATCTGATGAGCAAACATAAACATGGAAAGGATTTGATCACTGTAGCAGAATAGGCAGAGACCTGCTAAGACGTAGCTAACGGCATTCCATGACAGGGCATATCTTCTCAGGGCGCATCCTCAGTTCTGATGCTAAGCCATTCATCTTGGGTGATCAGCCAACTCATCTGCAGTTTTACAGAGTTTTCTCTCATTAAAATAAGCATTTTTAAATCAACCAGAATGACTATTCGTAGTCTTACTGCACCTAAATAATTAAAACACCTAATTCCAATTAGCTCAATTTGTAATTTACTCTCTTATTCCTGTAGTCCTCTGCTGGAACAGGTTCAAGACCACAAATTTGCATCCTCAACACCTAAATAGTTTTGCAAACCTGAACTTCATGCCAAAATCCAGAACACAGACAAGAGCTGCCAGAACATGCAGTATTCGGTGCTTACTTCTAAGTGAGGGAGAAAGACCTCAGACAGGGTAACATGCAGACCTCATTGTCCCCCCTATGCTCTCTCTCTATCATCAAGTCCATCTGGAAAGCAGACATTTTTTAAATTATGCTGAAAAGCATACTGAAAAAAATCATTTTCATATGCGTATGAAAATGTTTTGTGTATGTATTGTTACGTATGGCGGATGTACGTTTTCCAGATTGCAAAGTTAAGCTTGAATTTGATAACCTGATTGCGTAATTTGACATTATACCTTCCAAAGTCCATCTCAAGGCACACACACGCGCGCGCGCGCGCACACATATATATGAATGACTCTGCTTTTTTAAGTTATTCCTTTCTTTTTGTTTAGGTAGTCCCCTAATTACCTGTTAACAAGGCATTTACCGTGGCAGGGGTGGGAAAAAGGTTCTTTCACACCATGCTAGCCCTAAAGGCCTCGGGAAGGCCTTGCAAGCAGGTGGAGGAGAAGCCAGTGCAAGTCAGTCTTCTTTCTATGTCTTGTTGACCAGGTCTCAGTAGGCTGCCTATTTCACTATGCTCTATATTGTCAATATTACTGTTTCTCCTTTATGGGACTATAAGGACTTATAGCTTCATTAAAGTGAATTCAGCGCTGCCTTCCCTGAAGAAGTGGGTATCTGTTCCTCAGACACTTCCTTTCAAGTGCTCAGTCTGAAAATGATTCATGCGTGGTCTTCTGCTTGAATTTTTCTGCTAAGGTGTTCGCCTCTTGGTTATATTAGGCTTCAGACAATACACGCTTTCCCTGTTCTTCCTATTTTGTCCTTTACTTCACTCGCAATGGTAGGGATATTAAGCCTGCCAGCATCAGGCTTCTGAGTCAGCTKTTTCCTATTCACTGTGGCATCTGTGTATATTTCTTTGTTGCTGTGCTCTTTACTACAGTATTGAGAAGTTTACCCAGTAGTTTACCTTTACTATTTGACTGGCTGTGACATAATGAAGATGCAACTAAACGTCTGTTCCCAGCCAAGTTGCACCGACCGGCTCCAAATCAATTACTGTAGTATAGTATCCATTGAAATGCTATGTTGCTTTGCTTACAGTAATCCCTGCAGCGGTATCTGACAATACGTATCACTTCCAAAACCCTAGATAATGGCTTACAGTAATGAGATAATTTATGTGCATTCTTAATGTATACTGAGCTCTACTGGGAACGTTGCACATTTTCATTGTCTGGCCCTGGATTTTCCTATGTATGACATAGCTATTTACCAGGTCTTTCATCTCTCTTATAGTTATCTGCATATGAGAAGTCAAAATGGCTCTAATATATATTTTCAAGAATAACTTTTCTCAAGAATATGTGTTTAATAGTATATTGCTTATATACGATGCCTTTTTTTCATACACAGATCTTCCAAGTATCTTTAGGATGCTAGTAGCAATTGTGACCCTCTGATCAGAGCTTATTCTTGTTCTTTCAAGTTCCTGCCTTCAATCTCCTATATAGTTGCTTTAAATGATGCTCTCCCTTAGGAAGAAAAATGCATTTTTCATAGCTTTCTCTTCGTGACCTAGGACTGCTGCGTGAGAAATCATCTAAATGCATCTCACAGTATCTCAGTTTTAGCTCTGCTATTCCAAGAACATCATATAATAGCGTTCTGGGGTTGCGTAGGGTGCTTCATAAAAATGCCTTCTGATTATTTACAGTAGTTTCTGAAGACTCTCCTTCCCCACTATGGTGGAGCTTATTACACGTGCTGGTGATTGCCAGATACTTCAGTTGCGCGTACATTTTTTCTGTGGGTATTAGTAAGATTAATGTGAAAGCTCCTGGTTGCCGTATTTCTAGAAACAGTGTCCCGATCCCCACCTCGGCAGCAACGGGCTTTGCAGCTGTCTACTCATTCACAATGCAGAATATCACTGAATTTCAGAATGGACAAGTTAGTCGCTCCTCTTTGCTTTAACGTTCAGATGAACTGCATCTCTTGCATTTCCATCTTCTACTCATCCTGGGGATTTATATACACTAGGCTGACATGGGAAAAAACATGTTAAATATTTTTTAATGAAGGCTTTGATATGATCTAATAATATCTTCTAGATGTGGGATATCTTCTCTGTTGGTTTTACCTGTTGAAAGCAAGCTGCGGGTAAGTTAGCAAGTATATCATGTATGGTGCAGCAATGAGCCAGAAATCACCTTGTTCTTCCATCTTGCCTACTTACATCGATCAAAGAGAAGAGATGGAGTTCATACCTTGCCACGCTTCTTGTTATGCTGTCTTTACATCCAAAATATCCTCCGTTTCAACATTAATCTCTAAAGTGTTTGAGTCCTGTTAGTGAGTCTTGCTGCCTGTCCTGCTTTTCAAATCCTGTACATTTGATCCCTAGGGCATTCTACCATCCCCACCAATTTGTCTGATGAAATCTACAATGCGGTGATGTAGCTGTTTTCCTTATCAAGTAACAGTTGCCAACATCATCCTTTGGCAGCAAGTAGAAGAATGGTTTTGTTTTGCCTTGCGAGGTAATACCATACTGATTGTAGGCATTTCATATTGACTCCTCTATAATGCATTAAATTGTTTGAATCTCTCCAAATACACAGCCTTCAATATTTTGTGAGGGCTATCAGCTGGCGAGTTCTGTGACTTCTCAGAATTAGACTCTTTTTTCCATGTCACTGTGATTTTTTTTTTTTTTTCTGTCATTACAAGTAGGTAATCCGCAAAGTAGATGAGGTACTGGCTTGATCATTTTACCCATTTCTAGTTATAAAGTCCCTCAAAAAACATCAGAGTGATGTTTTGGTATGAGTGAAGTGCACGTCTAATTACAAAATAGATGTAGGAAAGAATTATCCTAGGTGCAGCGTTACTCAGTTCATGAAGTCCTTATCAGAAAGAACCTTTAGCTTCAATATTTTTTTATAAATTTCTTTGATAAGCTATCTGGAATTTAAATTGTTGCGGTGCCGTGATTGATGTTTGTTTCATGATACAACTGTCAGTGGCGATCTTTTTTCTTACTCTTACATAATTCTCCGGAGGCCTTTGGAATCCAGTACGTTCACTTGTGCCCTAGAAACTTTTTGGCACTCAGTTTCCAATTTCCATGCTGCTGCCTGAGCTTTGCAGCCTGTGTTCTTCTGAGTTTTGTGATCCACCAATTTTTGCTGTTTTGTATCCCGCTGATGTCATATCTCCACAGAAGCTCATACTCTCAGTGGCTGCTTGCATTCTTCTTTACGGTGCCATTTAAAAACAGCTGGCATAGCTGATACATGTAGAACCATATACATTTCGTTAGTGTGTTTTTTCAATAGCACACGAAGCATTGATTTTTGTTTAAACTCTATTTTTATTTGGGTGCTTCATTTCCCACCAATTTTGATATATTTTTCATGCGTTTTCATGTTTGATAAACTGTTGTTGAATCTGTTCTACTTATGCTTATGTTTTAGCTGTGAGCTACTTTGTGTATTTCTAACGATCCTAACAGATCCCCTATAAGTTCTCTGAAAATTCTCACTAAGAGTCTCTGCGGTTCATCCTTTTCACCAGTCTGTCTCCGTTGCGGCTATTTTGTTTCCAATAGCTAATAAATGGCATTCAACCTCAAAGAAATTGTTGGTGGCACTGTGCCTGGAAAAGTGCAACTGCAGTCAACCGTAGCTTGATGGCCTTTGGCAGTATAGAAGAACCATTCAGTGAACACAGTTCAGTCAAGAGCCAAAGCTGAAAGCTTTTGTTTAGCAAGAGATTGTTAATATTTCTTCCCTAGGTTTGACGAACTTCAGGTTTAGCAATGAAAGAGATATTGAAAACTTCTGAGGAACGGCAGGAAATGTTTGGAGGTTTCTTTGTTTTGAATTCCTTTAAGGCATTTATCTGTGACCTCCAATTTATAAGAAACACGGCTACAAACTTTTTTGTAAATGTAAGCAGGCATCTTTGCCAAAATCAGAAGAAAAGCATGTTGAAAATGAACTAATGATTCTGGGAGCCATTGGTTTTGCTCCCAGCTTGAAACACTTTAAGAGTTGAAAAAACTGCTTCATGTCTAGTGGGGCTGTAGGACTTCTGGAAAATTTCTGAGATTTTACACAGACTCCCTCATTTTGCAGCTGACACGCCCAGATGTTGCTGCACCACTGACAGCCTTTGCCCCTCAGCAGTGCTGACACCCTTACTTTGTCCTATTTTTCATTTAGTTTCATCGTAAAGTTACACTTTTCCCATTCTGGCCTAAAAACTGCAGAGCTGATAAATATTTTCTCTTTCATGTCCATCTCCATAGAAACAGAACCTGTGTTACTGCTACAATTGTCGTCTGATTTTGTGCTGGTTTTTCTGTTATGGCCTCTGGATTTTTTTTTTATGTTGGTTTGTTTCTTGGGAAGATACTAGTTTATCTATTTAAGACAACTCGTAAATGTTCAAGCATTAAGGAGAAAAAGAGAGTGGTCTTGTTGTCATTCTTTCCTCCATTTCTGAGTAAGCAATTCCTGAAGGTAAAGCCCTCACAACTTTGAAAAATGGAAGGATATTTATTTATTTTATTAATGTCAAGACAGTCATTTTAAATGAAGCCCTGGAGCAGGAGTGGCATTTTCCGCCTCAAATATCCCCTACTACCTTCRGAATTTCTTCAGCTAAGAGTCAGGGCCTGAACTGGCACCTTAACAGGAGAACAGATGTTTGTAAAGCCATTTGTAGGTCGTCGTCGCTGGAGGAATGTTTATAGCGCAAGACAGACAGATGAACATGTAGGGAAGAATCCTTTCAGTCCCGTATATACTGAACACAGTTCTATCACAGTTGTATTCAAAAATACTGCTCCTTTCAGCACTCCTATCAGAACCCAGGTTTTCAGTTTCCTCAAAGCCAGTAGCTGGACAGAGGTAGGACTCGCCTCCTGACATCACAGCAGGGAACTCTGAAACTCCGAGAGCAGAGGGCTAAGGATGAACAGGAGGAAACGGGGTCCAGAGCTCTGCAGCCCGCCAAGCAGGGCTGCTACAGCTGGGACTGAGCCTGTTCCATTCTTTCGGAGGAGGAAGGTTAAGAAATCTTGAAAGTTGGCACTGTCATTTACTCAGACATAAAAAAATAATCCACTTCTGCACATTGTTCTGCTATAATGAATTCTAAGGCTCCATGAATTAAATGTGAAGCTTTCTGTCCCCGCAGGTGAAATCCAAAACCACAGTGAAATATTTCAACACTTTTGTCTTAGCCTCAGAAGCAAAGTTCAGTAAGTCAAACCTAAGCATGTGTACTTTTCTGTCTGAAAAAATCAATTGCTTTTAACAGCTAAAAGCTTTTCAAGCTGCATTCAAACAGACCACATTTATTAGGTGATCTCTGGCTTGTAGTTCCAGGTCCAGTACTACCTTAAACGTGAATCAAACTCCCAATGATATTACCAGCACGTAATGATCTCTTAGAAGACAATTCGATTTGCAGCAGCAGCAACGAAATGTTGTCTTTCTTCTGCTTGCCGTTTTCCTTCATATGTTCTCCTTTACCTGTCTTTGTAACAATATAGCAGGTAATACTGGAAACCTGGGATTCCCAATGTTAAGGAAGTGACTGAAAAATAGCATGAAACAGAGGAAATGTTGCTTGTTTTGTTTGTTTGTTTGTTTTTTCTTTAGAGTAGTGCTTGCAAACTCTGATTTTCAAAGGAGACAAGTGATTTGGGTTACCTAATTTGAGAGCCTTCAGGAAGACCTGATTTTAAAAGAGAGGTTCCTCAGTACATTCCAAGAACCAGAAAAATTTCATCCGCGACCAAAAAATGTGATTAAGCTTAGCAAAGATCTGTATGGTTCATGTGGTTCTCTTAAATAAGTAATAAAAAGATTGATCCAGACAGTCACATCAGAGGAATTAAAAAGAGGCACCAGATAGATCTGTGGCTTTGCAAAGTCTGAATAGCTGTGTTGTTTTTTGTTTTTTTTTTTTGTTTTTTTTTTTAAATTTGAACGCTAACCCGAGACTCATTCTCAAGTCATGAAAAGAAATATTAACAAACTCTTTGCACATGAAGCTTTTAGTGTTGTCTTTCGGATCAATTAGCCAGTGGCTATACTCGCTAGGCCATTCCTCTATACTGCCCTCCAACCCCATGCTGACAGTCCTTGACTTTTGCTTTCTGTTCAAATGCCTTTTATTCTAATACCAGCAGTGGTTCAATATCACCAATCAAGCATATTCGTAATCTATCCTTAGGTCTCAAAAATAACTCATGAAATTAAATGGTAAGAATGAATTTAGAATTGCCCTTATCTGGCTCCTGCGCTTTTAAGTGAACTTAGGTTTCTGACTTTTCTCCATGACTATGAGTGCTGGGAACACAGAGTGGGATTCGCCTTACTAAGCTTCAGCTGTCTACAATACAGGCACCTGAGCTATTGTCACTGCAAAGAGACTCGAGGCTTCCTTTAAAGTCAGTGCCGATCTAGTCGATATAGCCACCGAGTGAAGGACGCGTGTCATCTAATCAAAAGTAGGTGCTTGATTTAGAAAGAGAGGAATCCTGCCCTGTGTCCCTTATGGTAGCGGGGGGGATCCCCCTGTCCCTGTTCATAAAAAGCTGGGCATATTACCTGATTTATATGTTATATCTGCCTCCTGTGTCTTAATAAGTATGTTCCCTGCCAGGGTTGCCTAAGGCTGCCAGATTCCTGGCTCCCTAGGAAGGGAAGTTGGAAGCTGTGCAAATTATGTGTGGAACCAAATTTCTCACAGTTCCTACCGGCAGAGCGGAGAGCCTGGTGCTGAGCCAAGACCTAGGACTCAGATCCTGGTGTAAGAACAGGAAGCCTGAAAGTGTTGAGAGCCTAACACAAACGTAAGTCTCACGGTCTCCAAGGTCCTGCTGCACGGTCGGGCACTGTAGCCTCACTGCCGTCAGCACTGTAAGAGTTTTGGGATGGGTGCTTTGGGATCCCAGAACACTGATGTTCTTGGCTCATTTGACTGGGTGCCCCAAAGCTAAAAATCCTACAAGCACAGGGCCTGCCTTCCTGCAGGTTTGTTAAAGCCGATATGATTCTATAAGAAACATAACTTTGGATTTCATGACAGTTTATCGGAACTCTGATGTTTCCACTGAAAACATTTTGGATTCAACTGACATTTTACGTGAAAACTGTGCAAATAAATAGGCAGGCCAGGTCTACTTTATGTCACAATGGTTGCTTGATCAGAAATATCACCCGCGCATCTTTGCTCCTACTGAAGACAACAGTAAAACTCCCAACGGGCGTCTGAGCTATGGCAGCACCGAATCCATGGGAAATTACCCTTCTGAATGCATTCGTTGTCCCTGGGCGTGGTGTTTTGTGATCTACAACCGAAGCAGTTCAAGAAAGAGTGAATGTTTAAAATGTTCAAACCTTTCAAATGACAAACATCTTTTAATCTGCTAACCCTGGCCTATATCCAATAAAAATTCAAAACAAATGAACAAACTACACTACTACCCTAGAACCAGTACTCAACTATGACCTAAACAGACAAATGCCCATTTCTCAGACTAGGAATGACAGAGTCCAGCTACTATGCCTGACCTTGATGTCTCTTCTCAGAGACCAAGACTGGCTATTTGTGGCAGACTTAGCCTTTTAGGGCGGTTATTATTTTCCTCTTCGGACTTCTAGGAATGTGCAGATTAGATTGTATTAGTCCCAGTGACGCTCACAGACATGTAAGCCCACTCCCGCTCCACGTCTTCCGAGCTGTAAATGCAAATCTGAGTGTTGAATTTATCCTGCCAATCATAAGGAACGATCTTAAATCAAAAACCCTGAAAGGATTGAAAGAGTCACCCAAAAAAGGATTAATATATTTCCTGGAGATCTTACACTGGAAAATATGCAAAATTCAATATGTCTTAAGAAGACCAAGCCTCATGTTCCTCGTGTACTTCATTTCTGTCAGAAAATCTGTATAAAAAGGAACGTAACATAAGCAAAACTGGATGTGCATGAGGAAGTGTGGTTTCAGTTAAAATCCTGCATATGGCAAGGGTAGGATCCATCGTTTTCGGCAGTGTAAGTTCAGAACGTTCAATGCCATTCCCACTAACTCAAAATAGAACAAAATTTCTGATCCTGCAGGCCCCATTTTGTCTTACACTGACTGTCCCGTGGAACTGAATGAACTGAGACTAATGTGATGTGAATTATACCTGCAAAACTGAACTGTTTTGGTAGCCRCCTGATTTCATGCAATAGTCAGATGTGATTAAGAAGATAGCCTGTAAACAGACCTTCCATTAAGAATGTGACCATTTGAACCAAGTATAAAATCAAGAGAACAAAAAGATACCAGTTTGTCACTGGGTCTGCCTCTAAAATTATCATCTCTATGGAAATTCAAGAATGACTTTTTCTTTTTTAAGACCTACAGACCCAGACCCTATAAAAGGTTTGTAGTTGTCATGGTTTTAGAACAACAAATGCAGAAGCCCTTGGCTAGTAACCTTCACTGTTCTACTGATAACATGTATTTTTATCAGTCCTCATGGCATTTATTCATGAAACTTTGCACTGAATTTTCTGTTCTTTGGAAAAAACACACAGTTATTCTACCATGTGGCAACAAACAAAAACTCCACCGACATGGACTTAGGTCATTTTATCTTGCCACCCACAAAAAGAAAACTTCATGATCAAGCTGGTCATAAAATTCAATACAGAACGATGTAACACTGGAACTAAAAATTATTGTGTGGAGAAGGTGAAATTTAGACAAGGCTTCCCAAGGAATTTCTGTGTAGTTTTTTGTTTTGKTTTGGTTTGTTTTTCCCCAAAGAAACAAGAAGCCTATTTTATTTGATTCCTGGTTATCAAGTAGGCAATCTCTCTACTTCCACTTCTGAAAGGAAAATCAAGTACTCCCTTCCTCCTTTTAGTATATAACTGCACTTGGAGTTGGGTAAGGACAGATTTAAATGAGACAAATCAGAGACTCCTGTCACACCAGGAGAGACGCAGGAGCTGAGTAAGGCAGCCCGATCTGCTCCCCGTTTAACAACCAACCCAACTAAGAAAAGGCGACGGGCGATAGCAGTAGGCGACCCTCTTCTGAGAGGTACGGAGGCACCCATTTGCTGACCTGACGCACTCTCTAGGGAGGTGTGCTGCTTCCCTCGTATCAGGGATGTCACCGAGAGACTACCAAGCCTCGCACAGTCCCCTGACTGTTACCCGCTGCTGCTGTTTCACGTGGGCACCAGTGATACAGCCAGGAGCAGTCTGAGGAGTCTGGGAGCGGCAGTAAGGGACTCCGGAGCGCAGGTAGTTTTTTCATCAATCCTCCCAGCCAAAGGGAAGGGGTTGGAAAGGGACAGTGGAATCTGGCGAATCAACAAATGGTTACAGGACTGGTGCCACAGCCAGGGGTTCGGCTACTTCGACCATGGGACTCGCTTTGAGAAATCGGGTCTGCTGGGGGCTGGCGGGGTCCATCTGTCAGAGAAGGGGAAGAGCATCTTCGGTCATAGGCTTGCCAAGCTGGTGAAGAGGGCTTTAAACTAGAGATGCCGGGGGAGGGGAACCTCAATCCATCCCACTTCTACCAGTTTGATGCCAGTGCCAGCAATAGGTGCCCAGAGCCTGGACGAGGATCACAGGTCAGCTTCAGGAGAGCGCCTGAAGAGCAGTGCAAAGGAACTACAGCCAGTAAGTCAGCTTCGTCGGGGCCCAACTTAAATGCCTCTATGCAAACGCACGTAGCATGGGGAATAAACGAGAGGAGTTAGAGACGTGCGCACGCCTGCGGGGCTACGACCTTATTGGCATCACGGAGACGCGGTGGGATGGCTCCTATGACCGGAGTGTTGGGATGGAGGGATACAGGCTCTTTAGGAAGGACAGGCAGGGGAGACGAGGAGGGGGTGTCGCCCTCTATGTCAATGGCCAGCTGGAGCACACGGAGCTCCGCCTGGGGATGGATGAGGAGCCGACCGAGAGCTTATGGGTCAGGATTAAAGGGAGGGCAGGGACAGGTGACATGACAGTGGGGGTCTGCCACAGGGCACCCGACCAGGACGACCGAGCGGATGAGGCCCTCTATAGACAGATAGGAGCAGCCTCACGTTCACAAGCCCTGGTCCTCGTGGGGGACTTCAACCACCCCGGTATCTGTTGGAGGGACGACACGGCAGGGCGTAAGCAATCCGGGAGGTTCCTGGAATGCTGGAATGATCATTCCAATCCTGGAATGATAACTTCCTTCTCCAAGCGACAGAGCAGCCAACGAAGAGAGGTGCTATGCTGGACCTTGTTCTCACCAACAAGGAGGGGCTGGTGGAGAACGTGAAGCTCAAGGGCAGCCTGGGCTGCAGTGACCATGAAACGGTGGAGTTCAAGATCCTTAGGGCACTGAGGAGGGCGCGCAGCGAGCTCGCCACCCTGGACTGCAGGAGAGCAGACTTTGGCCTCTTCAGGGATCTGCTTGGTAGAGTACCGTGGGATAAAGCCCTGGAGGGAAGAGGGGCCCAAGGAAGCCGGTTAATATTCAAGGATCACCTCCTCCGAGCTCAGGAGCGATGCATCCCAACAAAGAAGTGAGGCAAAACCACCAGGA
>JAYKAV010003217.1:368837-383506 GCA_035582835.1 Phoebastria nigripes | reverse complement strand
CAGCCAGGGATCAGGTTAGGAAAGCTAAAGCCCTGATAGAATTAAATTTGGCCAGGGACGTCAAGGGCAACAAGAAAAGCTTCTACAGGTACGTCGGAGATAAAAGGAAGACGAGGGAAAATGTGGGCMCTCTCCGGAAGRAAACGGGAGACCTGGTTACCCGGGATATGGAGAAGGCTGAGGTACTCAATGACTTTTTTGCCTCGGTCTTCACCGGCAAGYGCTCGAGCCTCACCGCCCAAGYCGCAGAAGGCAAAGGCAGGGACTGGGAGAATGAAGAGCCGCCCACTGTAGGAGAAGATCAGGTTCGAGGCCACCGAAGGAACCTGAAGGTGCACAAGTCCATCGGACCTGATGAGATCCATCCGCGGGTCCAGAGGGAACTGGCGGATGAAGTTGCTAAGCCGCTATCCATCGTATTTGAGAAGTCGTGGCAGCCTGGTGAAGTTCTCACTGACTGGAAAAGGGGAAACATAAAGCCCATTTTTAAAAAGGGAAAAAAGGAAGACCCGGGGAACTACAGGCCAGTCAGTCTCACCTCTGTGCCTGGGAAGATCATGGAGCAGATCCTCCTGGAAGCTATGCTAAGGCACACGGAAAATAAGGAGGTGATTGGCGTCAGCCAACATGGCTTCACTAAGAGCAAATTGTGCCTGACGAATTTGGTGGCCCTCTACGACGGGGTTACAGTGTTGCTGGATAAGGGAAGAGCAACTGACGTCATCCACCTGGACTTGTGCAAAGCATTTGACGTTGTCCCACATGACATCCTTGTCTCTAAATTGGAGAGACACAGATTTGACGGATGGACCGCTCCGTGGATAAGGAATTGGCTCGATGGTCACACTCAAAGAGCTGTGGTCAGCGGCTCGATGTCCAAGTGGAGACCAGTGACGAGTGGCATTCCTCAGGGGCCGGTATCAGGACTGGCGCTGTTTAACATCTTTGTCAGCGACATGGACAGTGGGATTGAGCGCACCCTCAGCAAGTTGGCGGAGGACACCAAGCCGAGTGGTGCGGTTGACGCACCCAAGGGACAGGATGCCATCCAGAGGGACTTTGACTGGCTTGAGAGGTGGGCACGTGCGAACCTCATGAAGTTCAACAAGGCCAAGTGCAAGGTCCTGCACATGGGTCGGGGCAATCCCAAGCACAAATACAGGCTGGGTGGAGAACGGATTGAGAGCAGCCCTGAGGAGAAGGATTTGGGGGTGTTGGCTGATGAGAAGCTCAACATGACCCGGCAATGTGCGCTTGCAGCCCAGAAAGCCAACCGCATCCTGGGCTGCATCAAAAGAAGCGTGACCAGCAGGTTGAGGAAGGGGATTCTGGACCTCTTCTCCGCTCTAGTGAGACCCCACCTGGAGCACTGCGTCCAGCTCTGGGGTCCCTAGCATAAGAAGGACATGGACCTGTTGGAGCGAGTCCAGAGGAGGACCACRAAGATGATCAGAGGGCTGGAGCTCCTCTCCTATGAAGACAGGCTGAGAGAGTTGGGGTGGTTCAGCCTGGAGGAGAGAAGTCTCCTGGGAGACCTTATAGCAGCCTTCTGGTACCTGAAGGGGGCCTACAAGAAAGCTGGAGGGGGACTTTTTACAAGGGCATGTAGCGACAGGACAAGGGGTAATGGCTTTAAACTGAAAGAGGGTAGGTTTAGATTAGATATAAGGAAGAAATTCTTCCCTATGAGGGTGGCGAGGCACTGGAACAGGTTGCCCAGGGAAGYTGTGGATGCCCCGTCCCTGGAAGTGTTCAAGGCCAGGTTGGATGGGGCTTTGAGCAACCCGGTCTAGTGGAAGGTGTCCCTGCCCACGGCAAGGGGGTTGGAACTAGGTGATCTTTAAGGTCCCTTCCAACCCAAACCAT
This sequence comes from Phoebastria nigripes, assembly GCA_035582835.1. Classification (NCBI taxonomy): domain Eukaryota; kingdom Metazoa; phylum Chordata; class Aves; order Procellariiformes; family Diomedeidae; genus Phoebastria; species Phoebastria nigripes. The sequence continues at coordinate 381,640 of JAYKAV010003217.1, read as the reverse complement.
TCTATGATTTCTATGATACTATGATTCTATTGGGCACTGATATTGCCTACATAGCTATGTGACAACTCAATAAGGTTATCAGGTCCTCAGTGTAGGATTTTGAAATATATTCGGCATTGGCCTAATTCTGGTCATGTCGAAGTCAGTGCTAAAACTCACCTAACTTCACTGGAAACTGAGTTAGATAAAACTATGTGCTTCTGAAAGCGCACTGCTTATTTACCCCAGCTGCGACCAGAGAACTGGATAGCTAAGAAAAGGAGAAACTGCTGAATAATCAGGCAATAATCAAACTTTTTTTTGAGTAAAGTAACATCTAAAATCACAGATTCATTCATGTCAGGTCAAAATTAAAACCTTTATCTTGCCATGAGGTCTGTGCAAGCAAGCCTTTATACCAGCGGATCTTCAAAGGTAAGAATCACAAGTACGCTTAATTGTGTGCACAAGGTATAGCCCCATTGAAGTCAACAATGTATGCAAGGCTAAGCGCCAGCAGAGACACTGGTTAGCGTGAATGGCACAGAAACAGTTTATTTTACACAAGCGGATAAAATTACAAGTGGGATGCTGTTTTTCATGCAACAGGCTTTTTATTAGGCCTTGGTTTTGGAAGGTAGGGGTTTAATTTACAAATCTGCCAAGAGATATCGTATCATCTTGGATCTTTCCATACGGACTTTAGACACCGTCTACGATATTTTAAGGAAGTTATTTCACACCAAATTACCCAAATATTTTTAGTCTGGTTAGCAGAAGAGTAGGAAATGTCTGTGTCACACAGCAAAGAATTAATATGGGTTTAATTACCTCCTGCATGTGAGGCCAAGCAACCCACTCAAAACTGCAGGTGAAGAGTAGTACAGATGGAACAGCGGTAATAGATGAAAAGGCTGTTGCAATGAGCTGTGGGAAAAGTACAGGCTGGGAGGAGCTCTGGCATAAATGCAGAAGGCACAAGTATGGAGAGTAAAAAGCAGGTCTATCTCAGGTTATATTGATATTATTCTAAAACCGATGTTCAAGCCTAACCCTTTCCTAAAAAAGAGCTCTGGCAGAGAAAGCTACTATGCGTCCTGAAGTAAACAGGTATCAGCACTCGGTAAGAACTAGTCTTGATTAACAGGCAGCAAGCCTTTTCAAAGTCCTCAGGCGGGACAAGTATGCCACCTACTGTTAACAAAACTCTTTTGCACAGAGAAGCTCTGGACCTCAACGTTGAGAAAAACTTAAATGTTCCTGTGGGCAAAGAAAGGGCTAGCCTTTCAGTTAATCAGAGACATCGTTGCTACAAACTGTTTCCATTTACTGACTAACTATTTCAGGATAAAAAGCTTGTGGAGGTGTTTCTCCATACTTTGTTGCACTGGTGAAAGATGCTAAAACGTAAGAATGCCTCAGCAATGTCTAAAAACAGGTAGATTGTCAAACTATTTGTGCTAGTTTGACAGGTATTGCAGCAATCAGGCCACGCTGTTACACCAGGATAAGAGTTTGCTTTCTGCTAATTGTGCTTTCTCCCCTCTTTCATTCAGGCTGCTGTAAGTAAAAAACCATTGAATCTATAATTGCACATCACACGTGACTAGAAATGATCAGACCGATACTGCTGAAATAACCCTGGAAGCTACCTGTTATAGCAAATGGTCAAACGTAGAAACATAGGAACAAAACCGGAGAGAAAAAGCATTTGCAATGGATAGGTCCCATTCTTGGCTTTGCCACTAATGTTCTGTGCGACCATTTCTACTTCACCGGATCTCTTTGCGTCTGCTTCCTCTCTTAACTTTTGTAAGATTTATCGGTCTATAGCACAACTATTTGCGGTGAGGACTGCCTATCAGAAAGGATCTGTATGGTACCAATAGAGAAATCCTGAGGTGCCTGAGAATGGCAGTGTTCTCAGGAGGCTGAGCCTTTTTGTATTTTCTTCATTTAAGAACTTTGCAGAAATGTTTGCTACTTTAAGTAGTTACATTCAACAAGCATCAGATGATGATATTAGGGGCATGACGTGTCAATGGAATATATAAAGATGGTACATCTGTGCAATTTCCCTTTTCTTACTGGGCCGGCAGGGCCTTTGGCATTCCGCTCTTGGGCCGTGCAGCGAGCACTACCAATACCTAGCAGTAGCCTGACGGAATAAGGCTCCTTGAAGAAGTGTTGTCCATGCTTCAGTATAAAATACCACTTCAATATGTCATGCTTTTATCCATTTTTTGTCTTAGGGAAAAGATTTAAAGAAATGTAAATATTGTTACTCTATCTGAGCTACACTGTAGCTAGGAACCATTGACTTTGCCTGCATTGATTTATATAGGTCTGCAGAGCCAGCGATTCACAAACCACATGGCTCTTACCTGTCTGTTTCTGTGAATACGTACAACACGCACAAATATACAGGTAGTTAATGTCCCTATCGTCACAGCATCTGTTAAAAATGTGGCCACTAAGCGATTAAGGGATATCTTAAATGAGTGAAGTAGAACAATGGGTAGTGAAACTAGCATTCATATCCATAAATCTCCTGCATTCGCTCTGGTAGCAAAAACATTTACCTTCCTCGTTTGGCATTGGGGAATACACACAGCACAAGATACTTGTCAAACACTGAGCAGAAACCACAGTATAGGGAAGCATCTGATTTTTTTTCCTTAGCTCTAAATCTTTTACAGCTAAGCTGTCTGAAATTGAACTTTATTAAAACACTGTAGGGAACGATCGTGGGTTGCTTAGAAAAGGAAAATGAATTCAATTTGAACTACAAAAATAGCTTATACAGTTACAAGAAGGGGAAGAAGTGAAGGATTCGGCTACGAAGTTGTTGTCTGATGATTTCTCAAATGGTCTTTCTTCCAGCCAGAAGGTGAGATTTTCTTTTTCCTTTTTTAAAATTTTTTAAAGAGCTGCAATTTTGGCTCAGAGTGCTTTCTCAAGCTCAGAGTTCTCCGAATGCATAGATGTCACAACAATTTCATTGGCAAAGTTGTCACCTAATGATTACAATTACTAGTAGCAGCTAAGCGTCATACTGAATGCCCCTAAACTCAAATGCTTTATAGGAGGCATCGTGCAAAAAAAGTTACCATTACCACGCTAACCGATTTTTTTGTAACGTACTCGTTCCGCATTTCAGCTCTCCAACACCACGGCTGAGTCAGGTATCACCACATAGCTTTCTGACATTATGGATGAAAACTGTATTCTAAAAAGACACATTTCCCCAAATCAGCTCCTTGTAAGGATCTGTTCCGTTGCAATCGAACCTGTCCTGGGCCAGCTAAGCACCTGGGTGCAAGCTACTGACCACACTTTGAGAACACTTTTACTGAATGCAGTTGAGGAAGAATGACGCCTCTGGGCGGCTGAAATGGACCTTCATCTCTGTCGTTGCTGGAGGCTGAATGGCAGCATGGATAGTTTGGAATAGTCTTCCCTAGCTCGTCAACAGTCGAATCAAATCGCAATACATTTAACGTAAAACCATTACCTTGATTAGCACGAGTATCTCATGCTAAAAAAGTACTATTTTTGCAATAGCTGCCTGCTAAAAGTGGACGCGTGTTTGTTGGAATCCAAAAATAACATAAAAGCCAAAAGCTAACAGTACACGGATCTGTCTGCGATGCATTGAAGTTGCAAGTTCTCTGACTAACACATACAGACGCTGACAAGAAATGAGCAGAACATAGGAAATAATTCCGTGACAGATTAAAATTCAGAGTAGGATACTCATTAAGTAAGCAATTGTCTCTAACGTAATCTGTTTAACAAAACTCAGGTGTATCTGCTTGGGACTGACAGTGCGCATAGGCGGGTAAGTAGTGTACCTTATTTAGAATATTCTAGCACACAAAACAAAAAACCACATCTAATATTCCAGTGACAGTCTTAGAAAATTGCCATAATGAAGCGTGTAACAGAGATCAGCTCTCACTGGGGTTTTGATTAATAACGAAGAGAAAACCTGACTCGTCAATTGATAAGGATGTGTGATTTATTTCGTGCTCTTATTGCAAAGTATTTGTGTAAGGGTTTTGGAAGTACTTTTATCGAAAAATGTTTTCATTGTCCTTACATGGGTCTTTTTAAATTAAAGAAAGATATTTGAATGTGAAAAGTTCTTTAAGATACTAGGTAACACCGATAAAGCACAGCATTCCAAAAACTATGAACAGCTTTTCTGGCTAGTAATAGTCACTAGCTAACAAAGAGGTGTGCAGGATTTGGAATTAGGGTGCATAAAGGTTACATGTAAAGTGCTTTGCTGAAAGCAAGTAGGCTGAAGCAGATGTTTTAAATCTCACTGAAGAGCTTTGCCGAACATGGAGAGACGGTAGCGATGTCTGAAGGTAAGCTTGTGAATTTGTGTTCAAACTGACTTCTGGAATACAATGTTAAGTATTGAAAAGTAGTATTTTGTGTATAGCTGAAAATCACACACTTGAGAAAACAAATCAGATGTTTTAGGCTGAGCCTGTGCATCGAAATTCGTGAATGAGAATAAATGATCCAGATTTACCTTTCAACACACTCATAAGCTCGCTCACCAGACATCTATAGGTAAATGTGTATTTTGACTTACTGCAGCCCTCTTTTCAAGTACTGTCTAGTGGTGCTTCCTCATTTAGAAATATAACTGAATTTATGTTCATGAATGAGAAAATAAGAGAATGACAGGCGACAAAATGAAAATTCACCCCATGGGCATTTCTCCTCCCATATACGTGAAATGCTTATTGAAAAGGACACTAATTCAGGAACACAAAGCTATTCAAGGCAGCACCTAACTTTGTAATTAGCTTGCATTAAAGTCAATGGCATTGTAGATGTCACACAAGAAAAAAATCCCTGTTTAGCCTGCTGGAAATAAATGACAAAAAAATCACTTTATATTTACTATTGAATGGAAAAAAAAAATTATTTTTAGGACACATATGTTTAATATCAAATGCTTTAGTAAAATTTCATTTCCAGAATGTTGGGAAGAGGAAGAATCTGTCATTCATGGCCCTCAATTCCGAGTGGATTGTCAGCTTCTAGCTCCATCTAGTGTGTCAAACTGAAATAACAGAAAGATTGACCTTTCTTTTTTAAAAACAGTATCCCAACCTCCCCCTAAAGTAGGGGATCAGGATTCAGCTATATATGGCTGTTGAAAGGAAATGCATTGAAGCCAGGGCAAAATGGCAAATAACACGAGCCGATAAGTAGAATAGCTCACGATAAACAAGGTAGGGAAGGTTCTGTTTTGAAAAACAGAGGCTACAAAGGATCCTGGGGGGCTTAGATAATTTTAGACGATTGAGGGCTTTTAGACAATGTTTCCAGTTATCATTTGAAGTCCGCAAAAAATGTTTTTCTTCCACTTTACATACCTTTTTGACGTACCAAAGAAATGTCTTACATTGCCTTCACTGAAACCAAGATCTTACCAAGTTTTACGCAGAGATTCTCACCCCCTTTCTTGTCCAGAGATAAACTAGCCTGGTAGTATAAATATTTTCTAGGCACACTTTATATGAAGATAGAAAAGCAACAGCTTGATCCTTGTTGTTCTGCGTGCCAGGAGAAGGCTGCTTGCATTAAGATCTCCTGAGCTGCACAAAGAGAAGCAATTTCAAGGACTAATTTCAGAACTAATCAATTGTTTACTTAAAAAGCGGTTACTATAGAAATTATCATTATGGACTGGCAGGACTCAAGCAAAACATAAAATCTAAGAAATGTTTAACCTCCTAGCTGATTCTCGTGCAGTCCACAGTTGATGCTACCCCAAACAACAAACCATTACTTTGACAAGTAAACTTTGATATTCAAATACAGGTGGTTTTGGCTTGAGAGGTCTCATTCACAGTTCTGGATTACAGATCCATTATACATAAAATAGACAAAAACTTCTCTTTATCTTACGGTTTGTCTTGTTTTTATTTTATCTTTATCTTCAACAGCACTTGAAGAGAATCGGAAAGAAATCCAGAATCTCATCCAGATGCTATTTGCCTCAATTTGCCATGGTATTTKTCAATTTTATACTCACAAAGGGTAAACACTTTGAAAGCACGTGAAGCAAATTAGGAACCTGAAACCTACTTTCAAAAATAATTTATGCATGTAAAAATGTAAGTCTCGCAGAGTACTAATAAGTTTTAGGATTCCAAGTGCTTAAGCCATTTCTCAAATAAGATACAGACTCCCAAAGTACTAAATATATTACAGAATAAACGTCTTTCTAGCTTAACACTTTAGGTCAAGTGTTAGCTAGTCATCCCATTAGAATTTCAAGTTCAAAATACTGTTATATGCTGGGTAGTACTGGGACTATCGAGAAGGGTATAAAATAGTGACTAGCTTGTAAAGCTCATCGTAAAAAATACAAAAATTACATCAAAACCTTAATTTTCATACAAAAGGTATTGCTTCCCTTTGTCTCATCAGGCTTAGGATGCCCGCCTAATGTCTGTCCGGAGCCATCAGTGTTTCAGCCCAGTCTTCTGTCAGAGTCAATCATGTTCCGTCACCTACACCGTACACAGATTTCTCAGATGCTATCTTAAATTGTAGTCTTTTGCTTGCAGTACTCTTACAGGAAGACTGTTTCCAAGACTCATATCTCTAAGTAGAACTCTGAATTTCCAGCCCCCAAGTAGTAGTGGTGTATTATATATCACTCTTTACTCTTGTGCCGTTATTGTATTTTTAACACTTGCCAGATTCTTTGAAAAAACTAGGCCAGCATGGCCACAACTAGCTAGCTCACTGTTATGTTAACATGCATGCCCCTGCCCAGACTCGAGCTAGAACAGCGAGATGAAAAAACTGCACCCCAAACTTGGGAGTGCTTTTCCCTCAAAAGCACACCAGAAGCAGCAGTGAGTAAGTCCCACTAAACTACCCGAACCAACTCCAAGCGTACTGGTAGACATCATCGCATTCAGACCCAAACCAGAACTCTTCCCTGCCACTGAAAGTCTCCAGCACCCCTGCTGGCCTCCCAGCAAATGCCCTGGTATCAAACACCACTCTGGACTTTGACGTCTCGTGGGTGGATGAATGCGACTGGCAACACTCCTTGAGATCTAGTTGATTGCTTCTAGTGATGACACGGTGAAGGAACAAGGACAAGGTTAGTCTTTGTTAGCAAAGACTTAACTGGATGGAATGCCATCATTTCCTGTAGAACAACTGCGCTTTTTCTTTTTTAACAGAGCACTTGCATATTTTTTCAGCGAATCAATCTTTAAAAGGTTTTCCTTTCTGGACTTGTTTTCACTTTCCCAATCCTCCCTGTGAGGAAGTGGTCAAAGCTGGCATGATGTTGTATTAAGGTTTAAGGGCAACTATCAGAACAGGTAATACCAGTATCTGAGATGGAACACAAATAATTTTCAAGACACTCAAGCGGGATATTTATGTATTTCAGACTGACACTGATGATGGATAAGCGTGGCAAACGGCAGAATCACCTGCTTACCATGCCAAACGTAGGCAGAAGGCAATCCCGAATGGGCCTTCATACTGGGTGTATTTGAGCGTTAGCATTAATGTAAATGCTTTACCTTCTGCACACGTAGAGGTGCTGTCCCTTGATGAACAGGGCTGCTGTAACTCTAAGCAGTTCTTCCAGGCTAGCACCGCTCTTGTTAAATTCTGAATCTGTCTGGATTTTCTTTACTTAATTTACTCACAAGGCCACACCAATTGAGATGCTCACAGGAAACTTGCTGTAATGGAGAAATACAGATATTAAAAAAATGTAATTTAAAGTAAATGCCATTTTTATGCATGGCTGCATAAAAACAATTTTTAATCATTCTTTTCCAAGTGTAATTTACAGTTACTGCGTGTTTTAGACAAACCTTAAAATATATGTCACAGAAAACAGTACTTCTCTGAATGTAGAGACATTTGTGTTCTTTTCCTTGTTTCTCCCTTTGACTTGGTCAGCAGTAACTGCACAATTGCTGAACAACTTCAATTCTATTATTTCTGTTTAAAATAATTAATGATGGTCTAATTTTAGTTTATCTTGTCTCCCATTTCAGATGGGTCTTCCATTTTTTTTTGAGACAATGCTATGCGTCAAGGAGGTTCAGTGAGCCAGTCCTTTTGGTACGTGTGTTGAAGGAATACAATCATTTGGGATTCACAATTCCCAGAATGATATGAATAAAAACATTGCAGCACATACAGAAGCTGCAACAACCGCAAAACTGTATGCATCAAAGATAACCAATGAATTCACTCATTCTATTACCAGTGAGAATGGCACGATTTGGTTTTTGGATTAATTTCATAGCTCATTGGGATAATCATCTCATCTGGAGATGTGTAACTTCTGTGCTCCCCCTATGTTCCTCCTACTGTGACAAATGTTAAAACTAGATATATTCAGTCTTGACACGAAGAGACAAAAACATGGGGGGTGCGGTTTTAGGCTGACAGCATTCACCCTTTCTAAGAGGCAGTCGCTCTTTAGCGCTTACAGGAACTCAGTTGAAGCAGCTGTATTCACAAAAAGAGCAAAATGGATACTGAAACTGCTAGAGTGAGACAATGGGAAAAGGTAGCCTTGTGGCAGTTGTAGCAGTCCTGAGTTTGGGTTAAAAATTCAAGAAGTTTTCACAAAAACAAATACAGAGGGAAAATACGTTCAACCCTTCCCAAAAAGAAAACTATTTCAGCGATTCAGAAGTGCCATTTCAGGGCATTTACAGTAAAAGTTATCGAAGCTAAAAGCTAGATTATTTAATCTTTGCACATCAAGAATGAGACTCCTCCTTTCACCCTTTTTTCTCTCCAGCCCTCAACTGATAATTTCAGAAGTTGCGGTCGTCGTTCAGGATCTCCTATGGTGAGAAAATACCTAGAAAATAAGAGCTGAGTGTGAACAGAGTGGGTTTAGGACTGCTGGATGGCTTGGCACGGAGCACAGGTGGGCTGAATTAGCTGACACGTGCACAAACCGGGAGGGAGAGGGTGCACGTGTAAAATCAGGGCAGAAGGGCAGGTGGAGGCAAAAGTCAGACTTACAGGGTGTGAAAATACGTGTGTTACGTGCAGGTGTGTGTGTTGGAGGGGTTACTAAAACTCACACCAGGAGTAATTTTTTTCAGTTCCTGCGTTAGTTGTAATTGCAAACAAAACTCAATATCCCTGCTTCCTGACTTTGACAACGATACTGCTTCCAGCAGCTATAAATGAAACTGAAAGCAGATCCATACAGACAGTTACACCACAGCATAGGTTTGAACATGCGCGGTGTCCCATAGAACTTTTTAAAGAATCTGGCACACGCGAGACAGTTCCTGGAAGCATTCACTGAATTCAAACCTCAGGTTTTCCCACTATGCATATTGAGTGTTTGGTGAAGTGATCAATAACCAGAAGGGAATTTAATAAATACTGAAGTAGAAGTCACAGATCAAAGGGATAACGAAGGATTATTATTTTTTTCAAGATTTCCTGCAGCTTTATGCTAGCAACAAACCCAAATGTCCAAAGTTAATCAACCTCACAGACTCACAAAAGGAAATGTATTTGTTAGGTATCACTTCCCTGATCCGGGCCTATACTGACTTTCCATCGCTACGTAATCCATTACCTAAGAGCCCTATGAACGGGAAGCACAGCTTTGGGTCATGCACCCATATGGGATACAAAAAAAATTATCTTCATTATTTACTCTCTCATTATAAGCCCGTCTTGATGATTATCACGGTATCTACAAGTATGTTTTATTTTGTGTTTCTAAAGTATAAAGCGCTGTTACGCAACCTGGAGAAGTTTCACGCCTTCCCAAGGCGTTCTCTCGTTCAAACCGTCGCAAGATTGATAGCTGACCTTCGTTAGCAGCTTTTGCCCATGACAAAAACAAAGCTTGTAAGCCCAATGAATCTAACAGTAAGCTTCTCTAAAGACCACAAGTGCTTTTATTGCTGTTGCGCTCACAAAAGGCTCAAACTCGTCAGGGTGGTAGGGAGAGCAGGTATAAACTGTATGTTATACAAATGGAGGAAAACGACTCGCTCTACACTGCAAGATTAGAAGGAGCCACTCTTTGATCAGAACAGAGGTCACCATCATAAAAGAAACTGAACAAATACTCTCAGATAGGCCATGCTGCCTGTGCCAACAGAAGTGGCGTTTTGTAACTACTCCGTCTGATTCAGGGCTTGAGAATACAATGCAGTGATAAAATAATACGCTTGCTTTCATTAGCAAGAAACTGGACCGGATGGCTCAAAAGACCCTTTCCAAGCCTAACAACTTAAATGGATACTTGAAGTACTGTGCAAATGTTGTAGCCCATTATTAAAATGGCCGTTTGTAACACAATCGAACTGAGCATTACTGCAACCCCGCTTGGCCTAGACCAGCTCAGCGGCGGACCGATCCTTCGGTGCCATTTCCCAACCTTACGCTGCATCGGAACGGGACAGAGAGGGCAACTCCTTGCTAACAGCTCAAAGGGTAAAATCCAGTCCTGCAACCGCCTGCAACCTGAATCCAAGCGGGTGAATGTGGTGCAGTCGGACAATCTGTTCCTCTGCCAGGCTGCTTGTACAGCCAAAGAAATCTGTGTTTTGTTTAAAGAAGTCAGTCACCTCTTGGATCAAACTACGAAGACTAGGTCACTTTTCCAGGCTTATCACTTGAAAAAAGTGACATCCTTTTCACACGCACACCAGGCTGAGGTTACCTATATCCACTTACAATTTTGTTTTCTGCTTGTTGTGATTATAGCAAATAACAAATGCTTAATTTGTGCTTCTATCTCGATAGAAATCAGTAAAAATAAATGCATTTGCCCCAAGAGAACAAAAGCATTATTCTCCCTGATCTGCCACCATGCATCTTGCGCTGTTTTGAGATTTTTGTGCAGTCATACCAGGAAGTAGGAGGTGGGTGGCTGGAACATCCAGTTTATTCCTCCTGGATCACATCAAACTGTCATCTACAGAGGTATTTATAAATGTATTGTTTAGTTTAGACCTCGTACCTGAAGATTAGAGGTTAAGAACTACAGTTACAGCCGGATGACTCAGATATCATGTCGTAACTTAACAGCGGTGCTGTTACTACTAACGCAGTCCTTTTGTTAAGAACACATAGAGGCATGTAACAAGAGGTAGGTTTTGGTGGGATGCAAGGAACGTGAAAATTTGGGGGGAAACTGTGCAGACTCGCTTTCATGATGAGTGTTAGTTCTTTGACAATTTTTTTTAAAAGCAATGTTTCATTTCAGAGGTGCTGCGGACATGACTGGTGCTTTCCAACATTATCCAAGTAAGACAGAAGACAACGCTTAAGAGTAAAGTAATCAAGTAATGACAAGCTCTTTGCATTTCTTTAAATGTAAGTGGAATAGACACTATTGGCTTAAAACACCAATTCCAAAACATCCGTAGCGTAACAGGGCATTAGAGCCATTACCAATCTTTACAATCATGTGTTCCTGTGGTTAAAAACATTTTCCTTGTTGATTTCCATCAGGTCTAAAAAGAAAAGAAAAAAAAAAAAAGCCCATTACTTCAATGAGCATGCATCGACTGCCTACATTTAACTGCCGCAAGACTTTTGTTACTGCAGGACCTGGAGGTGACATCAATGGAGGCGCCAGTGTTTTTCTGGACAAAAAAGCAGTTGAGTATTAATGTCCCAAGCACGTGTTAGGGATACAAGTCCGGACCCGGGGGGCGGGGGGCTGAGGGAAGGAACCGCATATAGTGACACAGTTAAAGGACGTAATTAAAGCGTACGGTCAAAGTGACACAGGCATCTTGATGTTTCCTAGTTTTTAGTGATCCTCCCCCAACTTTCTTTTAAAACAGGGCTTAGGAGGTTGCCTTCGAATGCACCGCGTCCCGTGAGCACGCACTGCACGAAAGACCACCACGTGTAGCTGGAAACGCGTGCGTGGTGGTTTCACGATGTGCCGAGCTAAGGCCTTAGCCGGGCGTTCGCCAGGCCCTGCGGAGGTTCGCCGCCCACTGCGCCCCCTCCCTCGCACACAGCAGGGCCGGCGGGGCCGAAGGAGCCGAACTGCTCCACAGAAAGCGGTGCTTGACACGGCCCAGTCTTACCGCTCTCCTGGCACTTAGTCGGACCAAGTAACTCAACGTCAGGCAACAGCCACACGAGCGAGCGGCCCGCCCGCCGCTTCGCTCCGACTGAAGCCGCCCTGACAAACCCTTCTCTCTTCGCCGGGGGCGGCGGGGCCCGCAGGCCCCCCCGGTCTCTCCCCTCGGCAGCAGCCCCGCGGGGAGGCGATGGGGACGCGGAGTCCGCCACCATCCCCGCTGAGGGCCGGGGCCGCCTCACCCGGCGGGGGCGGAGCGAAGGCGGCGGCGGCGGCGAGGAGAGGAGCGGAGAGGAGGGAAGTGCCCGCCCGGCGCCGTCGCGGCGGGTGATGACGTCGCCGGCGCTTCCGGCGCCGGGGCGGTGACTGAGGCACGCACGGAAGGGGTCGCCGCCAGGAGGGTGCCGCGACGGAGCGGGCGCGGGGAGGGGCGGGGGAGCGCGGCGCGGGGCCGGGCTGAGGCCGCGCGAGCCGGGCGGCAGCGGCGGCGGAGCGGGAGGGCGGGCGCGGGGGCGGCGGGAGCGGCGCCCGCCGCTGCTGCCGCTGCTGAAGGCGGCGGCGACGACGACGACAAGTATCGCGAGAGGTGGCGCGGCGCCGGCGCTAGAGGTGACCGAGACAGCGGCGGCGGCCCCGGGTGCCTCCTCCTTCTCCTCCTCCTCCTTCTTCGCCGGGCGCCGGCGCTGAGCGAGGCGGATCGGCGGCCATGGAGAAGGCG
>JAYKAV010003217.1:347531-359249 GCA_035582835.1 Phoebastria nigripes | reverse complement strand
TTTTTGTATTAAAGGGCAGAATAGTCCTCTTGACACATCCTTTGGATCTTCTGTTTGAAAGTGGCTGGCACAGTCCTGGAAAGATAAATCGCGCAAAATTTTTTTTTTTTTTTTTTTTTTTTGCGTGCAGCTTTAAAACTTGAAAGCTTCTTGAGATAAAATCAGCGCTGACTTTTTTTTGTCTCTGGTATTTGTTAAGGTTCTTGAAAGCAGCGTATTAAGGATAGGGAGAGAGAGAGGAACGAAGCAGTGTTTTCTTAAAATGTTGCTGCACTTGCGAGCATCACCTTCACTGCTTTTGCGTCATTTAGTGCAGCGCAGCAAAGGAGTTGCTTTGTACGCTGACTAGCATAAAATAGGTGCAAATCACAATTGTGACCAGTATGGTAATCATACTACAAATAACCAAGCTAGTTTAAAGAAGAAGAGTACTTTCGACGTAACAGTCTGCTAGATAAATGAACATATGCCTTGTGTCCATCTCAGTCACTAACAGAAGTGAAAGTTGGCATGACAGCATGCTGGTATTTTTGTGAAGCATCGGCTTCATAGAGGATCTCCTCAGTGATAAAAATAGTGGCAAACTTTATGTGCTAAACTTTGAAAAAGGGCTTTTCTGAAGCCTGTTGGGGGGGAATATGTTGATGCTTCTACACAACTTCTGTGTCAAATGACTCTAAATGTACTTGTGTCTTTGAGTTGAGAAAATGTACTTGTGTCTTTGAGTTGAGGTGGGTTTTTAGAAACATGCTAGTACGTGCACTGGCATTGGGTTCTGCAAAAATATTTAGGATGTGGGATGGCATAATGTGACGAGTTGATCTGATAGCTTACCTCTGTCAGGAGGAGGGAATCTCTTCCTCTGACCTCTTGCTAGCTGTGCATTTACACTGCTTATGTTTTGGCAGCTATCTCTGCAGAGGGTCACCGACCTGTGATCTCTCTGAAAGGTGGTGAGGTGGGTACAAAGGGGAAGGGGGAGAGAGCTGTGCGGAGTTTTTTGTTAGGTTGGTTTTTCTTTTGAGTCTGGAGTTGAGGTATTGTATCGGCGCAGGAAATTGCCTTGTTCACCTCTGTGGGACTTGGTACGCCCTCTTTAGCCGAGCATTGATGATACAGCTCTGCCAAGTGCAGGGCTTGTTACGGAATTGATCTAGATGCTAATTCCTCCTGTGCTTTGGAACCGTTGCGTGCTGTTCTGTCCCAGCATCGCTTAGTTATGTCAGTGTTAGGTTAGGTTTTGCAAATCTCTTTGCCCTTGATAACTTTACCTATGTTACTGGTTTTGAAGAAGTGTGTGAAGTAGTGCCACCGAGTAAGCACTTCCTTGGGTGAATTAGTCTTGAAATAAGGTTAGTAGTAGTACTCTCAATGCACTTTAATTAAAAAAAACCCTATTTTTACATCTTAAAAAAAGCCCCAAATGTTTTCAAGGAAGGCGGATGTCTTTGGTGGTGGCTTTCATCGTAATCCGGAGATGGGTATTGCAGAGTATGCAGTCTTTCCAAACCATTGGAWTACTTATTAATAGAAATAACTTGAGCAATTGATTTTGTAACAAAAGTATTGTGCACCCAGTCTGGGACATATTTAAATTCTTTTTTTAACTTTTTGTGAACTTCCAATGCGTTTATTAAATTTTGTCAAGGTAAGATAATTCCTTTAGCGTCTGTGTGTATGATTTAATTTAAATGCCGGTGGAGGGGGAGAGGTTCTGCTATGGGAGTGGGGTGCGCATATGTTGGGTTGAAAGGGGACCTCACCTGTCAGGGTGGTGAGTTGTCTAGCTATGCTGTTGGAGACTGCTGAAGATTTTTTGGTTTTGGACTCTTGGAAAGCCTTTAGGGTTAGTCTTGGGCTCAAGTCAGGCGCTTACTGTGAGTGCATCTTGAATTGAGGAGGGCAAATGTTTGCGAGTTAATTGTTGTGTCTTTCTTCTGGTAATCTGAGATAAACTGAACCTGTGAATTTATTTCTGAAGACCCAACAAAGAAGAGATGGGGAACAGGAGGTATTGAACTCCAGTGAACGAGCAGTGTTCAGCTAGGAGTACTTCAATCTGGCAGCTGGTTCAGCTGTACTGATAGTAAATGCTGTGAGCTCTGCTGTGTGGTCCCCAGTCTGTCTTGATTTTCCAAGTAACTTCAGATGAAACAAGAAGTGAACAACCACATTAAAAGAATATAGAGAACACAAAAGTCTCTCATTGTTTTTATTCAGTTCATTTATTTTTCTTCCTTCAGCCTTTTCTATCAGCTTGCTTTCTGTTAAATTCCAGGCTTGGTATTGCTGTGAATGAATGGAGTAGGTTCTCTAGCCGGTTTAGTCCGTGAACTAGAAGATGCCAGCTGAGTAAATCTGATTGAGAGCTTTGTAGAAGAAAGAAACGTCAAGCACATTGTTGTGGGGCCTCCATGTTTCCATAACAGTTAGGACAGGTCCCAAAATCTGATATTAACCAAGTCCAAATTCATTACGAACAGCCTACCTGAATATAGAGCTGTTGAAACAACTATCTGGTTCACAGCTGGGAAAAGGGAGACAAGGGACATCCCGATCCAGCAGATCCTGGATTAGAATTTGACGTGGAAATACTTGATATCAATGTTCACTTAATAGGTGTATTATGCATAGAAGAAAATGATGCACTAGGCCACTTAACAAGGAGGAGGAGACTTTGTTGTAGAAAGTGGCTTTTTCTGGTTGAACGTTTCCTAACTCCTTGCGGGGAATGTATTTGCACTTAAACTAGTCAAGAACTTCCAGTGGCTTACAGCTGTTACCTGCAAGAAGTGCTCAGATTTAAAACATTAGGCAAGTTCCAATGTATATTCATATAAGCTTAATGATTGAAGAACTAGAAATAAGGAACTAGCCTCCTGCATGTTGCATTCAGTCCTTTTTATGGTTACTGAGTCTTGCATTACTATTTATTAATTGTGTTCTGCGAGTGCGTAGCCAAAACTGCCAAAAATATATTGTGTTACAGCAGGTATAAGAGCAAGTGTCTATATTTGGGAGCTTGCATACCAATATTAACCGGGTGAAAATAAAGAGCAGCTTCTCCCGAAGTAGGCATGTTCTCCTCCTTGCGTATCAAATAGAGCGCACAGGTAGAGCGTACGTTAAATGAGGATGGTTTTGACCTTGTACTCAAATTTTCAGGTATTAATGTGAAGATAGCTTGGCTTAGTACCTATCTTAGAATTCGAGGGGCGTTAGTATGGATGTTGTTGGACTGTATGTGACTCCTACATATGAGAAATTATTACTCTGTTGAGAGGCTATTCGAATGCTGCTTACATTATACTTAGCTTTCCTGTCACCAGTGTTTCACATGGGGAATAAGAAAGGAATGCATTTTAATTTGTTTGAAGAAGGATCCTCCCTGACCCAAATCGTTGTCTTTTCTGAACGTGTTCCCCATCTTACTTGTGTTTAGCGTAAAACCGTATTTCTGTAGTGCATTGAAAGTTCTTGGACTGAAGGCTTGGAACGTAGTATTACSCAGTGAAAACATGGACTACGCAAAGCGGAGAACTTAAAGGAAGTTCTCTTGCAGAAAGCTTCCCTTAGACAAAAATTTGTGCCAGTAATCTTGCACTTCTGATGAAAAACACTTTTAAAGTGCTTATGTAATGCTATGTAATTTTGTCTCACTTTTGCACCTTTGTGTCGCTTTTGTTTGAATTTGCGCCGGGCGGTTCCTCCATAGCAAAATCGTAGGGGCTCCTCTAATAAGAGAGAAAACACGCTGGACAAATGAGAAGGCAGAACCGCAGGAATATATCTTGACACAGTTASGTTTTAATAATGTTCTAGTTGAGTTCATCTGCAGGGCAGTGCTATGGATGAGTGAGGATATTTTCTTTCTTCCTTTCTCCACGCTTAGATTTGTCTTGCAGAATTGAAATCCAAAATAATATGGCTGATGTAAGCACTTAGTGGGGAAGAAGGCTTTTGGCTGATTAGAAGGGTTTCTCTCGCTCTGTGCCAGAATGCTGCTTCTTGCTACACTATAAACCTCTATTTAGATGTCAGTTTGATTTAGGCATAGATGAAGACTTATTTCAGAAATATTTTTATGTTGTGCATCTACCTTCTGTTTAGAGATTGATGGTGTAAGAATAAGAGGCTGCTAATAGAATTTAAGACTATTAACTTAGGACTCTTGACTTGAGTGTTGCAATCTCACTTTAGACAGAGCTAGCTTTTGACATCCCTTGTCTTAGAGTTCCTGGGAAAAGTGCTATAAGCTGAATGCTTTTGCTTAGAGCTTGTATGTGCTGTCGGTRAATCCTTATGGTTTCCTTAGCTTCCTGGCATTATGTTGCTAAGTTCTTTCAGTTGTGGAAGCGATTGCCTTTTTTTACGGACGCTTGAATGAGAAATCTTCTATGAAATGGTAGTGCAGCGTGAATGCTGAAATCCCCCGTCTATTACTGGGAGGAGATAACATCTATTTGAAAAGGGTTCTCTGGACATGGAGTCGTCATCTTCCCTGATCCCACCAGAACCTGACGGTTCATGCAAGCTGCCAAGTATACTTTGCTGGTGTAGCGCTTCTGTTAAGGGAGAGCGTATCTGAGGAGGGTTGTGTGAAGGGAATCGGGCAGCTTTATTCCATCAGACAGGTCATAAATATCTGACTCTGTTGTCAACAGTCAGTCTTTAAACCTTTTTAGTTTTATGCAGTCTTTTAAATTGACATAAAAAGCTCAGGATGTGTTCATCTTGGCTCTTTCAAAGGTAGTTAAGTACAGACACCTTTCAAAGATACTAGTTTCCTTGGAGCTGTGGAAAACCTAGGTCTCAGGAATACCATGCTAAGGCCCCTTAAGGAATATAATTTCATCCTCTCCAGCTTTATCTGCTTACCAAAACGAGTAAAGCTAAATGAACAGAGAACACGGAATGTGGCACAAGGGTCTTGAATGCCTTGCTGCTGCCCTAGGGCAAGCGAAGAATACGCTGGACAGAAATGGAAGATCTGTCTTGGGAGGAAGCTTAGCTTTTGAGTGGGAAATAATCTTGGACAATCAAAAAGGTTGTTACATACTTGTTACCGAAGAAAAATATGTGGATTGGTTATGGAAGTTTCCTTATCTGTGGGAGGTAACGGAGCTGAAAYGAGGGTGGTGTGATAGTAAGGATGGGCAGCAAGGATCATCTTGTGATTGTAAAACTCAGTGAATGCTCCACTGCAGTTTTTGGCAGAAAAGTCCGAAATGCTCAGAAAGAGACACTGAATTATAAGGATAAAGGAATAAAAAGAAATTAGAATAAAAGTATGTGTTAAAAATGGTAGATTTTATCAGGGCCCGTCATCCCCATGCGCCCCCACCCCCAATAATAAAAAATAAAGGAAGAAAGTAGATTTCTTAGATTTGAAATTCAGTAAAGCACCTACCTGTTGGAAATTTAGTCAGGCTGACAACTGCGGAGATGCGATTGCTGTAGTAAGTGAAGGAAAAGAAAACAATATACCATGTGAAAATAGAAAAAGCCGACGAGGGTCATGACTTTGGATGGTTCCTGTGGTTTGGTTTTGGACTGACTTGATTTTATGTAACCATTATCCACTGAGGATCAAGAGTAAGGAATTCGATTAATCTGTCTGGAGAGAGAAGCTGAAACAATAGGTTTAAAGCTCTTTTTTTGGTATTGACATAGAACCGAGGGACTTTAGAAAATGCACCAAGTGATAACTGATGCGAGCTACTACGAAGTAGAGGTCATGCTTTTGCGGTATAACAAGATTTTTGTATTTAAGAGAAAAACGAGATGGTATGAGAAGTAGCAGAGAAGAACACGTTTAGTGTCTTAGTGGCTCTCTGAACTAGCTACTGATATGATGGAGTGATGAAAGGTRTACGCACAGGTGGGGATGTAGTTCCTAGTGAAGGTTGATAAATACTACCGCAATTTTACAAGGCAGTGAACTTATCTGCAGTAGCGTGTACCCTTGGGGGTGTCTGTTCGGGGAAATGTTCAGTTCTGACTTAATTGTAGAGGATTTTGAAAAAAACTATTTTTACTCTAAGAGCAGATAGGCAGAACTTGGCTCAGTCCAGCAAAATGAACGTGGGTAGGAGAATCATCACTCTCTAAAAAAGGAAGAAATGGACCCAACACAAAGCTGAAAGCTAGTATTAGCAGGAGGAGGAGGAGATGTACATTAGGTGGTGGATAATTGTAGTGTGTCATTTTGAGTTGTTTACCCGTTAGTGTGTCTCCCAATTAAGTTAGGTTTTTTGCTTTTTTTTTTTCCTCTTCCCTGTGCTATCTTTAAGATAATTTTGGTGACTGCGTATTCTTTAATACAGAATAGCTTCAGTAACTGCATCTGTTTTAGAGGGACACTGGCTTCCTAGATTTTTATGAGGTTGTTTTGGTCATCYGCTGCTGCAGCCTTTAAGACAGAATAAAGTCCAGACTACAAAAAGTCATCCCTTCAGTGTGAGATGACTCGTGAAGACATTTGATTGATTTTTGTTGATTATTCTGTAGTTGATTTCTTGTCTTACACATGTTTTTTGCTCTCCCCTTAAGCAGTAATAGGAGTGCTCTCCCAGTACTGATGATAAAGCTCGGGACAGAATCTGGAGTGGGTGGAGTTCCTGGGTACTRCACCACCATATTCACTGCTTTACTGCTGCTAGCTTGGATGTGCTTCTTGCCCACGTACTCTTTCAAACACAAGTTTGAACCCGCCTTGGAAAAAGCTATCTGAATATTACTTGCACATGAAATGTTTCTCTAGCGTGTGAACAAGTGCTCATGTATCTTAGGATGGTTTTTTGTTTTGTGTTAGAAGAGGGAACTTGGTCATTTGAAAATTTTAATGATGGAATTTTCCCCTTTGTGGATTAATTGAATTTTCTGATTTCATGGGTATTTCTAATCCATATGAAACGACAGCCTTATCTTTGCAAGTGTATCTTGTCATATTCAACACGTTCAAATACATTTCGTTTGTGATACATGCCTCAGTTAGCAAGGTGTTTCATGTTGCAACGGTGGGATTTTTGCCTCTTGGCACTCTACACTTAGCGGAAAATCGGAATGTCACAATTTMGTCTGGAAACCCACCCTGCTTTTTGGTCTTAACGGTCTCAGGAACTTCTTGCTTCTATTTGAGGTCATGTTGTTAGGACTGTGTACCTACTGCTGGAAAGAGAAATACTTGGGAAAGCCGTGCTGCAGGGGATAACTGAGAGATACTTTGTACTGTATTGGAGGGCTATTTTTAACTCTTTTTTTTCCATCTCAAAATGATTTGGTTTTTTAGTAATGAATGCACCTCATGGTTGTGCTGAATAAGGTGTTAGCATCCACATGGGACACGGTTTAAACAACCCAACCTTGACACTGAGCTCTGTGACTCTGAAAACACACAAAAAAGTGTGTTTATGTGCTTTGGGACGGTTGGTGACCAGTACTGCTTGATCAGCTGTAAATAGATAACAATGTGCTTTTGTGATATAAGAGTGGGAATTGTCCGATCAATTGTTCAAATGCTTACATTTCTGGGTGCCAGAATCTGTCTCCGATCAATTGTTAAAATGCTTGTGTTTCAGGGTGACGTAATCCGAGCGATGCCGGATCAAAATTCGTGGTGGCCTGTGTGGTACTGGAAGGCTGAACGAAGACCCTTTTTAAAAACTGTGCACTATCTAGCTCCGCTACGTGCTTCATCCTGCCTGAACAACTGTGTTCTTGCAGATGCTCTTAGTTACCAGTGCTGTATGGGGAACATAGCATAGAGTAAACCAACCTTGATTTGTACTCATCCCTGGCTTTGGCTTTCACAGAACACTCTCTCGGGATTCCCTTTGGTCTAACACGCTTCAGCGTAGCTTGAAATAGGACTCTCTTTCCCCTGTTTGTAAGCAGTGCAGTGCTAAGTTTGTCTCCTCAAGCTGCACTTCAGATGTTTACTCTCCCACCTTCTGCGTGGGGAACATAAGGGCTTTGCTGTGTTTTAGGCTTACAGAATGTAAGGGACCATAATAAGAAAACATGATGGATGTGCATGACTTGGACGGCTGCTTTGTTTTAAGGTACCGCTTGTTCAGAAGGCTGCTTTTTAGTAGTGGATAGCAATAGATGGGAGTACTGACTAGATAATGCCCTTCAGGGTAAGGCAAAATAAAGATAATAAGCTTTCAAATAGAAGCTGAGATGTTTCAAAAAGATAACATGGTTTTTTTTTTTTAAAAAAACAGCTAGTTCAAGTAATTCATAGAGCTGGACTTGAAAGCAAGGAAGAAATGGATTTGTGTTCACCTTTGCAGAACTTCAAGATACCTTTCCTGACCTGTGTTTAAAACCCAAAATCACACAGTAGAAATATGAAAGAAATTGATCATGGACATATAAACAGGGTTTTTTTGGTTGGTTGGTTTTTCCCCCCTAGATACCTCTTTTTCTTGCAGGAACGGAATGGAAGCCTGCATTAAAGCCTTTACGTTTTACTGAAGATGTCATAGTGGTGTAAAGCAAAGTGTTGGAAATGGGGGTTTTGGAATTTGGTATTCCAGACTACAGATTTTTTTGAAGTGAAGTATCGCATGTCATTGGGCAAACGAATTCTTCTTTCTGAGCCTGCACCAGAGGGCAGCAGATGAAGGTGGGACGAGAGAGGGGAGGAGGTGAGGGAACAACGGGGGCACGAAGGGGATTGGCGTATCGGGATTTTGAGTGTGAAAGCAAACGGATGTTGAGTGTGACTTGCTTTCAGTGGAATATCTAGCTGGTTAGGTTGTTTTCTGCCCTCGTTGCTCACACGTAGAACCTGAGTCCTCGTGGTGTTTCTGATGGTGTAACACCACCTAAAACGCAGGTGCAACAGCCTAAAACACAGCTTGAGAAGCTCTGAATTATTCTTTTGGATATGGTGGTTTTGTAAATGAAGTTATGTTGTTACAGACAGAACTCTCTGTTGTCTTCCAAGTGGGACGGGAAATGGTTCAGCTCTTGAGGTGAGCTTGTTTCTCCTTCTCCTGAAAATTGTGCACTTGTTTTGTAAAAATGGAGAAGATGATGCTATTGAGTTGGCTTTGTGTGGAACAGACAACTTCTTTTGTTCCTGCGTTATGCTGTCTTTCCATTTGAAAATGTTTTCAGTGTTGTCGTATGTAAAGGATCTTAATCTCAGTGCTGAGTTGTGTGTTTTATGCTTTTTTTTTGTGTGTGATAAAAGGTATCTGTTAATTCTTTCCAATGCTCAGAAGACTGAATAACTAGTCTTTAGAGACATGAGTGTTAGGTAGGAGGTGGTGGCTGGCGTTTTTGGTTTTTTTGGGTGGTTTTTTCTGGGTTTTCTTGTTTTTTTTTTTTTTTAAATATATAAAGGAATCCTTCAAGTTGGCAGAGATAGCTTTGTACTTGGGGTGACATTTGTGTGTAATTGCTAGGTTGCATGTACACAGGATCAGTTGCAAGGGGCTGCTAAGGATATTGGAAATGCTGACCTAAAAGCACTAGTTGAGAGGAACCATGGAATTTTGTCCTGTGATTCTGTGCACGGACAACACTTTCCTACGGAAAGTAGGCTGATATGTAGATGTCGGTATGATTCATTTCTCTCAAGGCAGCTAAGACTTCTATGAATCTTCTTGACTATCTAATTTTAGATTGCTGAGCTTTTGCTTCCGTAGGTACACATGCCCAATAAAGTTTGATAGGAAGTCAGGAAGGCATTACTAGAAGTGATCCTGCAGCAAGTACTGGTAAGACAAACCGAAGTGGGTTGAAGTCTATGGTAAATGTTGGCAAATGTTGCCTTGTCCTCAGAGTTAACCTCTTCTAAGGATAAGTCATTAGATTTTTCCTCTTATTATTGTTTAGAACTTAAAAAAAACCCAGCCAAAACTGGCTGAATAGCAGACAAAATAGTAATGGTTGGATTTATCAGTTAAATCTTTGAGTATAGTACCTCTGAAAGGAAACCTGACCAGCTGAACAGGCTAAGTTCAGTAAGGTATTGGATGAATAGCATAAAAATTCTTCCCTGACATGAATTACGTAGGACATAATAAGTTCTGACAACAGGCTCAAAACAAGTTATACAGTGTCAAAGATGAACAGCCCGTGGAGGAAGTGCTCCTTGAATGAATTGTAGTAAAACAGTGTAAAATCTGGGGTGTTCCCAGAACTGGAAGAATAGTATGGACTTGCCTGAGCAGGTGTAGAGTTTGTGTAAAATGAGGGACTTGCTGATAGGTGAAYAGGATGTATTTCCCATTTTGGGGGGGTTAAAGAACAGAATTTTCAGCGTAAGAACATAGCTGTGCCTAAAATTCAGACTGATCAACTAGAAATTCTCTTTGTTATGTTAGTCGGCCTGGTCGGCTGTCTAAAACCAGGTAAGAATATTCTTGCTGTTATGCGAGTATTTGTTACAATTGGAGCATTTTTTTGGAAAAAGGTTATGTTGATTAAAAGAGGTGATTACTACTAGCATTTCTTCAAGTCAAAATGTGAATTTAATTCCTTTGGCCATTAGACCTTTTTGTGCTCTGCTAAAACGAGCTCATGAGAGAGGAGATTTTTGTGGGGTTGACAAGATCTATTATGCTGTATTTTTTGAASTGGAAAATTAAATATTTTGAGAGCTGCGGATACGCTTGCTTGATGATTTTGACCTGCTCTGTGCAGAACGGATATCACTGTCACGTAGCGTTCGAAGGAGCATATAAAATTTCATTTTTCTTGGTCCAAGTTATCACTTGATGTTTTGGGTGAAGCAGAGGAGAAGTGTGGAGATGATGATGGTTCTCAAAACTACCTTGTGGAGACCTGGCTTCACATGGTCAGTACCTTTGTTACTGGCGTCGCAGGCTGTTTCTGGAATTCTGGCCATCCTGCATTGCCCTCGAGCTGTGGAGGAGAAAAGGATGGGGTGTTGGAAACGCAGGGGTTGATAGCGCAGCACTTAAGGCCGGGTCAGTTGGTTTTAGGAGGTTTTGCTGTAATGGGAAGCCAGATGATAGCACAGAAAAAAGCGTGGGCCATGCTGTAGATCTGCTTAACCTAAAGGTTGGAGGTTATTTTTACGTTTTTGAGGAGCGTGCTTTGTTATCAAGAGTGGTTAGGATAGGATGGCAATAAATAGACCCAAGGAAAACCACCTGAAGTGCATTTGTGAACTTTATTGGGTCAGAATGAGTACGTACCTCCGTGTCCCCAGCGTTGCTGATGTGCGCCCAAAGAGTTTGTCAGACCCTCTCAGCACGGAGAGACTGGCAGCAGGCCCACGTAGCGGGAGGAGACCTCGTGGAGCTGCTGCTGGGAGGAGACCTCGCGGAGGCAGCCGGGTGAGCCAGTGCTCCCAGTTTAGGGGGCCACCGGCTGAGTTGGTCGAGGCCTCGGCAATGCTTGGAAGCTCCTGGTAATGTTTTTGCGTGCTGGGAACTCCGATGGGCAGG
Organism: Phoebastria nigripes; assembly: GCA_035582835.1. Classification (NCBI taxonomy): domain Eukaryota; kingdom Metazoa; phylum Chordata; class Aves; order Procellariiformes; family Diomedeidae; genus Phoebastria; species Phoebastria nigripes. Next base: position 347,817 of record JAYKAV010003217.1, on the reverse strand, counting down.
CGGGTCGTGCCGGACCWGTGGGTGGCAGAGGGGGTAGGTGAGGAGAAGCACCAACGGCGGAATTAATGGCTGGGAAAGGGGGGCGAAACGCGCGGTGGAAAACATAAAAAGGAGCTGGTTTCGTTAGGATTTTTTTTTTCTTCTGTATTCTTTCTTGTTTTTTGTCAAAAGCTCGGGTGCTCTTCGAGAGACCGGAGCAGAGGAACCCCGAAGGAGGAGCCGGGCGGGGGCGCTGGCCGGGGGCTGCCGGCGGGGCGGTCCCCGGGGCGCTGGGGCGGGGGGCGCT
>JAYKAV010003217.1:333431-347141 GCA_035582835.1 Phoebastria nigripes | reverse complement strand
CTGCCCGCCCTCCCGCCGCAGGGCAGGCGGGCCCCTGCGGCCCCGCGCCCGGCCGGGAGTTGGTTTTGGATGCAGACGCACGCTCGGGGCCTAGGTTGGAGCGCGGTGCCGCCACGGCAGCCGCCCCCCCCGCGCCGGTCGGGCCTTCTCCCGGCAGGGTGTCCGAGGGCTGCTTGTCGTTGGGCGGCTGAGGGGGCCGGACACCGGCACTCGGCGTACCAAGTGTTGGGGGGCGGGGGGGGGAACAATGACTGGAGTGCTGCTGGGGGAGGAGAGGCCTCCTGCGCCTTGTGGAGTGCTGCATGATCGGTGAGCGTTCTCTGGAGTCCCTGTGCGCGCCTGGAGCTGACATTGCAGTTAGATTGCTATGGCTTTCAGCCCCTCTGCAGAACAACTGGTTGTCATAACTCTCTTTTTTTTTTCTTTTTTTTTTTTTTGCCAGTGTTCCTGTTTTTTGCTCTGAGTATGTGTTAGGCCCATGTAATTTCTATTACTGTGTTTCCAATCGTCTTCAGTATAGTCTGCTTTTACTTCCTCTGCAGAAGTAGATCCTGCATTATGAAATAAATGACTTTTTCCCTTCTTGTGAGTGAAAAYTGAAAATGCTATTTCAGCCAAACGAAGAGAGGCCTGCCTAGGAATTGTAAAGTAAAACTTCTGTTCAGAGTGATGCAGATCTCTATTCCAGATTAGATTAGCTGTAATAGTTCAAGGAAATATCTTTTTTTGTTGTTGTTCCTGTGGTTTTTCTGGATTTGCAAGCAAAAACATGATTTCATTGCCAGATGACTTCTCAGAATATTTGCATGTATTCTTTATTGTAACAAGAAGCTACTACCTTACTAGCTGCTGTCAAAATTTAAACACAACAGTGATTTCAGTGATGCTTGTCCTGTAGTTTTTTTTTTTTTTTCCTTAATGGCCTTACTAACGTTGCTCTTCACGTTGCTCAAAAATTTTAAATCAATATAAATGCTCAGTGTTGGTGTTAACTTCCTTGTGAACCTTGGAACTGTTTAGCATAACTACATCCAGAATGTTAACACAACTGCTCCGTTTGTGCTTAGGTAACTGGTACAGATGTATGAACAAGATGTTTTTACTGGTATCTGTCTGTGTGGCTGGGTTTCTGTGGTGAGGTAGGAAGACCAAAAGTGAACTGGGCTTTCTGCCATCAGGCAAGTATTTCAGTACTTCACTTCTCCTATTGAATACTGAAAGTTTTTTTTTTTCTTTTTTTCCCCTCTTGATTTTAACTACAATTGTCATGTGCAACTCCATAGTGTGTCACATGAATAAAATACTTGGTATTTATTAATAGTCTTGTTTGTAAAGGCAGTTAGCAGATTAATTTTGTCAGCATGGTAGTATTTTGGGTTTGTACGTGTGAACTAAGCAATTACATCTTGTTTCTCAGAGTAGGATGTGCTGAGTTTTCTTTTGATAATTTCATCGCACATTCTCTTCCTGGTCATGAGACCAACTGTATCCAGGTAAAACATCTTCAAAAATTAAGTATGGCTTGTCTGACTTGAGATGTATGTAAACTATGACCGAGTCAGTTGTTCATGAATCTCTGAAATACTCTGGTAGCAGTGGAGGCTGTTGATAATTTCTTAGTGCATCAGTAGAAGCAATGTAATTGTCTTGCGTTCCCAGTACGGGTCCAGAAGTAAAATTTGGTTCCCTCGAAACTTGTTTCTGTTGTAACTTTGAACAGTGTGTTTACGGTGTGTGTTTTATTTTCCCGTTTTAGGGCTTTTTTTCTCCTGTGGAGCAGTTTCTGATGTTCATTCAAAGACAGCAGYGTGAAGATTGAGAGAACGCTCTTGCTTAGGCAGCAGAATCTGTCTGCTGTCTTTTTTATTGGACGGACTTGGTACTGCTTAGTATTTAGTTAAATTTGGAGGGATCAGTCCTTGCCTTTTCGTAAAATCTCCAAGAATGTTTTCACCTCTAAGTTGGTTATAATTTAAAACAGGAAAAAAAGGCATCTGTTGTAGCGTGCTGGTTATGCTGAGTTAGCGTAGAGACCGACGTTCAAATTGTGTTAGAGGTCCTTACTGCAAGAAGTGAGTGGGGGCTTCTGGGGCAAAAATCACTTCTGAGTTAAAAAGGTAGATAGAAATCGAGGAATTCAGAGTTCACTTGTTCTACCTTGCCCTAGTGTGAAGGCTACTTCCTCGGGGAGAGGAAGAAACAAGGTGAAGTGAAAGCATAGTCGCTGTTTGTTTCATTACTGAAGTTGCAGGACTCTTAGAAATAATTTTTCCCAATACTTCTTTGCTATCAGAGGATAAAACTGAAATAACTCTTCAGCAAGTTTAATGCAACTGCAGGCAGAAATGGTCATGAACCTGGAGCATTTCATGCGGCTGCCTGGCTGCCGTGCGCTTACGCCACCTCCAAAGAAGGTGTACTTAATGCAGTACTTGAGCTGGCTTTGCTGCTGTCAGCTGAAGATGAACATTGTCTTGGCTCTGTTACTTGAATCTGGTATTGAAAGTGCTGTGTGGGAATACAGTTGAATAAAATTTAAGTACCGTGGGGTTAATCTGCGCTTAGCTGCTGCTCGTTTAGTTCTTCTGATGGGTGTATCTTGGCCATACTTCTTTGTTGATGAGCAACCTAACTGACGACAAGGCTTTTTTTGTTGGTATAACTTTTCAGTTTTTGGCTCGTATGTGCTGGTAAAGGAATAATTATGCTACAGGAGACCTTACTGTGGTGTTCAGAGAGAGGCATAAACCCATAGTTGTGTTTTTGACGCTTGAGTTAGTCAACAGAAACATTTTCTCAGTCGGGAGAAAAGGAGGTATGTTTTGTCCTGACAGATGAGGATGTGGTCTGTGTTGTTGTGTGCTGAACTCGGACTGACAGCACAGAAAAGCTCTTAGGAAGCTCATGACAGTTGAGGGGTAAATTTATATTCCCTGCGTTGATCTGAGAATTTTCAAGCGAAGCAACCATGTGTTCTGACCTTCAGGTTCTGTGAAAGCTTGTTTGCGCTTGACTTAAGAGAAGGGGACTGGAGTAGAACGCAAGCCTACATGTGGCAGATTCTTTAAGTTCTCAGTAAGCGCATTTAAAAAAAAAAAAAAATTCCTTTAACTTTCTAGCTGAAGGTAAGTATCTTTCACCTACCTTGAACTGAAACTGAAAATCGGTGCGAACAAACCTTCATTTCGTATTGTGATAATGGGAGTATTTCCTAACTGCTGAAGTTTGTTCAATTTTGTACTAGAGTCGTGGGGATATTTTAATAACCCCTAAGATCCTACCTCAGTTGGTTTTTATGTCGCTGCCACTGATGTCGGTAAGAGGCGAGGTGATATGAAAGGATCATCTGTTACACCTTCAATAGCCTAGTCGAGCCACAGTTAGGACAGCGGAGCATAGATTATATGGTGACCGACAGCTTTGTACAGAGTGGAGACTGCTCTGCTTGAGTACACGGGTGCTTGATGAAATAACAACGGAAGGAAGAGCAAACATTAAATAGAAGAGAGATGTCTGTAATGCATGCTCAGAGACCAGGGAGGCCTCTGCAATGCAATCTTTTTTTTTTTTTTTTTTTTTTTTTTTTTTTAACAAGCCAAGGCTTTTTTTATTTATAAACCTTGCAGTCTCCTGGTCTGAAGGTTAAAATCGTGGTTATACTACGGTATTTCTGTTTTGGGCATTAGTAGCTTTCCCATGTTCCAGCTCTTAAACAGGCTAATCCTTTCCCTGTTTTCCTTCTCATAGTTTCTCTTGGTAATCTGGTCTGTTTTACTTTAAACCTGCTTGCCTGTCTTTTTTAAAGAGTTTGCCTATATGAAGTCAGCATTGGCTGCTAATGTGCTCCAGCAATTCCTAGCGATGCGTTGCAGTTGTTCATACATCGTCTGTCAGAGCAACTTTTTCATGCGTTACTTTCAAGTAAGTTGGAGCACTGCTGTAGTATTCCTTTTAATAAGGCATCATTACTAAGTCTGGGCCGCAGCCCCACGTGATGAATATTGGAAGCTTATGTTCCTGACTGGATGCAAGGTAGTAGGATTTCTAAGGTTTACTCTTCAGAAATATTGAGCTAATGTTAACAAGAGGACCCCCGCTTAAATGCTGTGAGGTCGTCCCCCTCAGTGGTGTTTAAAAGGTTTAGTTGAAGCTGGCGGCAAAGCAGCAAGAATGCGGTATGGAGCGCTGTAAGTACGTCAAGAGCTGCAATGTTACTTGCTGCGGTGCTGTGAAGTTGTGGTGTGGTCTGATAGTCTGAAGTAGAAATGAACTTTTTATCAGGATGTGTGTTCTGCTGAAGAGTAGGTACGACCTTATGTTTTGTTAGTCATTTGCATCTGGTCAGTGGGCTTGTGTCAGGCAATAGCTAGCTGATGATGCCATAGTTTGCCCAAGATTCAAGAAAAGCAGATGGTTTTGGTTGCTGTTTCAAGGTGGGGGACTCAGTTGTTCTGAGGTGAACTCGTGTTCCAGGAGCTCCCTGGGTGAGCGAGAACTGAACATAGCTGAACATCYCTTGTCTGAAGTATCGTTCATGGAGGAAAACTGGCCTGAAGGAAAGCAAGCTGGATATGCCAACAGAAGAGGCTAAACTTCATCAGCGATCTTATATTTGGGAGGTGGCACTAATACCCCAGTGATGTGCAGAGAAGATGAGTAGGAAGACCAGGATGCTAGAACTTGTACCGTATCCTTGTTTGGCTGGTAGTATCGCATGCATTTTAGGAAATTTTAGAGGAGAAATACTTTTTTTTGCCCCTGTCTTGAAGCAGATGGAGAAAAGAGGGGCTTTCTGAGCTTACTGGCTGAGATATTTCCACAGCTTACTGATCTACTCTGCAACTATTTATGTAGCGAAAAACTCCTTGTGCTACCGCCTTCTTCCCCTGGCTCGGTGGAATTGACAGAATGGTGTCAGTCTGACTGAGTAGCGGTGATGGCGGTCACCTAGGCCCTGCGAGCTTGTGTGTTTGCAGCTTCACGAAGGTGAGTGGAAACGAGAGTGAAGCTGCCTGGCTGCTTCCCAGGGGCTCTTTCTGTATCGTTGTCTAGTGCTTTCGAACAAAACATAGGAAGGTAGTTTCCTTTCCCTTGAAACTGCTCTCCCCGTAATACTGCCTCCTTTGCCCGTCTTTCCTGTGGTGTGAGGCAAAGAGCTTAGAGCAAGTGTGCGTGTTGAGTCTTCTAGAAAAGCACATCCACTCTTTGATTTCTGTTACTTTCCCCCTTCCAGTTAATTTGCTAAGACTGTTTTGCAGGGCAAGGAGCTAATTTTCAGCTGCTTGATCTGCGTTCCCTTGTGTGACGAGCAAGAAGTAAAAGCTGGTGGATGTGATTTCTTTGTGTCTTAAGCTGTTTCTCCTTGACTTGCAGGAAGAGATTACAAGCGTGATGGTATAATTGGAAACCATTCTTGTTATTTATGTTTTATTGCTTTATCTTTTTCAGTAATGGTTTGCTCTTGGTACACTAATATGAAAATGCAATTATTGTGTGAGAAACCTTTAAGGCATTAAGTAACTTGGTACTTGGGTAACTGCTGTTTAAAAGGTCAACGTTATTCAGTGGATGTGTCTGCCAGTAGTGTCTTGCTAATAGGGATAAGTTAACCAAGGCCTTGACTAGCGGGTGGGATCAGATGATCTCTTCCAACCCAGACTCTTCTGTCATTCAAGCAGTTTGTTCAAATCAGTTAATCAAAAAAAAACAAAAACAAAAACAAAACCCCAAGACAATTCAGAGAGACGTTTTAGATAGGTCAATTCAGATTTTTTTTTTTTTCTCTCCCCATATGTTCTGTCTTTAAACTTCTGTAGAAATGTGTACAAAGGTTCTTTTCATGGCTAAGGTACTTGTCCCTTTTTTCCTGCATGTGCATAAAATCTCTTCAGATCTTTGCCTTGCTGGAATTTGCTGGCTCTGTTGACTGATAGGAAGTCACGTGCTCCAAAGCTGTAACCCACGCTCAAAACAACCTGTTACGCTGCCTCGGCATTAAAATGATGCAAGAAGGAAATCTCGTAACGGGCTAGTATAAATAGTGGTTCTCGGTCACTTTGGCCACCACCTCCCGCGCTACGTATTTCTTGCACGGTTTCTTCAATTTCGTTGCACTTAAAACAGCARCATTCCTGCTAATAGGTGATGGACTTGAACATCTTAGATGTTGTTTTAGGAAGAAATGTGTTGTTCCTGTCTCTCATTGTGGACAAGCACGTTGTAATAGGAAAAGGAACTTTCTACTAGCAGTTTTATGTTTGATCTGAGTATAGCTGAATGTAGTTTGTGCTCAGGGGAGGGAGGGAGAGAAAACGAGTCATGATGCAGCTTGTCCTACTGAGAAGCTGATACTGGAGCTATGTTCATGTAAGCATGGAATAAATATGCTAAAATATCTTCGTGGAACAGCTGTGATCAGAAGCATTAAGGGGAGAGTACAAATCAAAATTGTGGTAGTGATTTGAAGGAACTCGGCACATGATTTTTACATCTAGCATGCGAAGCAAATAGTGAAAAGGAAGGACTCCACTTAAAATTGCTGTCTTTGCTCTGCCCTTAAACCTTGATTTTTTTTTTATTTTTTTTTTTAATAGGACCTCTTTTTGGTAAGAGGGGAAAATAAAGATATATTTGGATTTAGTCAAATACTTGTGCATTGCTTTAGCTACCTTCACAAGTCTGTTAATTTACTGTATGTAAAAACTATTCAAATCTGTTCAATATGCAGCAGCTTTCACTTGGGTGTGCCAAAAAAAAAAAAAAAAAAAAAAAAAAAAAAAAAAATTGTAATTCATTTATTAGATATGCCTAACAGTAGTTTGTACTGAAGGAAGAATTCGGTGACTGTCAAGCTTGTCGGTATTTTAACCAAATGAGTTGAAATTATTAGAAATAATTCCTGCTGTGCTCAGTTCCCCAGGCGGTAACAGTAGGAATTCTAATCGGATACTGAGCTCAACTGTCTCTTACTGTAACTTTATCTTCTCGCTTCTCTTCAGAAGAGAAGATTGGTAAACTAGGCCATACCAGTTGCTTTATTGAAAAAAAGACTTCAATTGTAAATGCCAAAAAAGGAAAGGAAATCCACATTATGTTTCAGTTGGTTCCATTTCACTTTTTTGTTGGGATCAGTTTTTATGCCTGTAGGCGTGGTTGGTTGGTTTAGGACAGTGGCATAGCTATTCCTTGATTTAACTTCATAGGACAAGAATAAATACCAATAAGCAAAACTGGAATGATTCGAAATAATTTCAAAGCTCTTGACCTAACTAGTCATATTTTCCCAAACTATTTTTGGTTAACTTCATAAATGTCTCTACATAATACTTGGAATTGGTTATGCTGCATGATGAGAGATACTGAAGGGAGATTTCAGCAGGATGATTACATGGAGAAAAGTAGATGTCCTCTAAGGACCTCTAGTTTCTACTTCCCCTCCCTGATCCGGATGGGTTAAACTGCATGCAGACCACAGAAGTTCTGGAGGCGGTATGCTAGCAAGTTCTTAGTTGTCATCTGCGCAGGACAAAAAAGGGATTTCTATAGTTTGCTATGCAATTGAATGGCATGTAGCGTTTGATTTGCTTGGGATGAACCCTTTTCACTGATCTTGACTTAAAGCACTTGCCTTAAGGAGCCATTCTTCAGTCTCCTGGCTCTGCTGTGATGGTGAATTTTAAGTAGGAGCAGCGTGGCTGGTCTCTCTGCTGTTTTATAGCTTTGCAAGTTAGGATAGGAGGGAATGGTAGCTAAATCTCCGTATGCTAAACAGAATAGCAGTGTTACTTAAACATTGATGAGGTTGGAAACAAAATGCAAGCGTCTGCTATGTCTTAATCTTTTTTTGATTAGTAGAGAAACGTTTGAAAACTCCGTCCTTCTGGTGACTGTAATTTTCTCTGTATTGTATCGTTTTCCTCGTTTCTAATGCACATTAGTGTCTTGTCTGTTGGTCACTTAGTGTAACAGGGCTTGACTGAAGGAGCTACCGCTAGCATCAAAAAAGATGACTTGTGGGACGTGCATAAGGTTTCATTGGTTTTTTTTTTTTTTTTTTTAGTCCCTGGAATAGCATATTGCGTTAAGACCACGAAGAGAGCGACGGAGTTACCTTATACTTGTACCCCGTGCCCTGTGCAGTGGAGCGATGCTCTCATCTCTTTGACGGGAAGGGAAAGCTGTGACTAAGCTAAGCTACACATTGCATTGCTCGAAGAAAAAAATGGTTCTAGCGTTCCTGCATTTTGTTTTACATCTCTGCACGCAAGTTGATACTGTATTGCTGTGAACAAGCCTATGCACGCATCAGTGTTTCATTCATGCCAAAGGGAGTTCTGAGTTGGACTCAAACAGAATAGCTGTTTGTGCGTTCATCCTGTCCCTCCTCCACATGTCCTCGTTCCCTTCTGCTGCTTCATCCTTCGTTGCAGAGCACTTGCTTGCTATTGTGAAGAACAGCCGACCAAAACTACTCACAGAAGGGAATGATTTCCTGCCAAATTTGTGTAAGAAAACATGTGGGCAGCTTAAAACTATTTCTGTTTCAAAACCAACTGGTGTTATGCAGTTGAGGCCACTTGCTCACTGTGTTTTATGCTCAGTAGTCACAGTGAATGATAGAATAAATTTGCGTGTCCTTTTGGTGACTGGACCTGATGCCTGAAATGCGCATGTCGGAGTATGTGCAAGAGTGATCAGAATTGAGAATCTGAGAGGATTTTTTTTTTTTTTGAACAGGAACAATGAGGAAGAAACATGCAGCTTAGGTGAAAAGGAGTGGTAGTGCTGCTACTAAAAATACTCTTTATCTAAAATTGTCATCTTTGATTTTTTCAATATATTTTTTTTTCCAATGGTGTTGTCTTACAGGAGAAGAAGGGTTCTGGAGGGAGTATAGGTTATACGTAGTGGGCAAAACAGGCAGACTGGAGTGGGAGGCAAACAGCTTTTCTTTCTTGCTGTGCTGGGAGAGATGGATGTCTGCCACTGACACGTCTTTTCCTCTAAAGTAGATCTTCATTTTTCTGAGCGCAAGCAAAGAGACAGTCTGCCGCCGTGGAGGGGACAGACAGGGAGGGGTTGGGAGTGTGTTGTGTGACAGCATTTTTTTGTAGTGCGTGACGTTTCTTCAATCCCTGATGGTGTTTTGGACTCTTTGTTTTGATTTGTACCCTTTCCAGCATTGTGGCAGAGAAGGCAGGGAGAGAGCTGGTGGGTGCAGCGGGGTGCGTGCCTCACCTGAGGAGGCTGTGAAGGCCTCTGCCACGCTTCGCTTCATCAACCCACTGTGCTACTACCACAAAATGCAATTTTGCTGCCCCAGGGTTGGTACATCATCCATTAAATGGCAAATTTCAAGTTGGCTGTTGTTACYGAAGCTTTATGCTAACATCCACATCGGCTTCTATTAAAAAGAGAAAATGGGATGCTTTGCGTGGAAACGTAAGTCTTTTACCCTCAGTATGTTCCACTCGGAAATGTAGTTTTCGGTATGCATCTTTGTTACTGTGCAAGTGATTTGGTAGAAAGTCTCTGATGGTTATATACCATGATATCAGTATAACTGCCACAAGCTTCTCTTACGCCTTTTAACAGCTGATGTAATGGAAGCATGCAGTTTGTGATCTGTGTTCAGATAAGCCCTAAGCACTTTAAACAACATGTTGAAGTAAGTAACTGGAGTTCTTGCARCACGGTACCACTAGTGCAGGTTTGTGAAAAGCGTATCTGAAAAAGCTGACTGCTCCTGTAAACCCCCAGCGTATAGAGCCATTTTGTGCCTCTTCTGGACAGGTAGTCTTGCTGTACTGCTTCTGGTTCTCCTTCTTGAAGGGAGGTTGGTTTCAGGCAGGACACCGTCGAAATCCTGCGCTTTGGCTATGATTTCTCCAGGAAGCAGTTCACGTAGATGACTGGTATATATTCTTGATCCTGACCAGAGAAGAAAAAGGAGAGGGGAAAGAAAAAGCTGCGAGTGTCTTTGCTTCTTACTTGATGCTAGTCTGATGTTGTACAAGGGTTTTTAAAGCTTTGAGACGCTGCAGTTGGGTGACTCCCCCCCAGCCGTTCTGAGTGAGGAAAACTCTCCTGGTGGTTTTCAGACTTGAGAGGGAATTCAAGGTGCCACTACAGAAGTAAAACTGGGGTTGTTCGGGGGGTAGCAGGGAAATTGGTTTTCCGTAGTTTTGCTGGTAACTTAACAGCTTTGTGGTTGGGAAGGGGAAATCTCTTGAGCATCAGGTTTGTGCGCACCCCAGACCCAAACCGAGTAGTAGAGTTTTAAAGTAAATTGGTGTGATGCACAGAGCCTTTTAAGTGTCTGTTGGATTCACAAAGGTTGATCGTGCTTTCACGGAACCGTAGCGTCGTGGGTTCCTTTTCCCACGACAAGAGCRCGTGGTATTCATCATCGCTGCGGAGCCGAGGACAGCTGGTCCTGCCGGGTGGGTGCTGGTGGTGGGTTTCTACAGACGCTGTCAGGAGGGCCTCATTCCAGGAAAACACAGAGCTATTACCTTTGAAGTTTTGGGGAGGGGGAGGAGTTTACTAGAGATGGGAGCCACGGTGTTAGAGTCAATAAAGAAGTGCATTAGGCATCGGGAGATCTGAGGTTTAGTCCTGAGGGTAACAGTAACTTGTTCTGACATAATACAAGCTATTTAATCCTTTACTTCTGTTCCTGTTATTTCTCTTGTCCCGTGATCTGATCGATGTATATATCTCCGTATCTGTGTTAGGGGATGAAAATACGTGGACAAACATGGATCGCTTGCCTTCCGATATTATTGAAGCAAAATACTGTTGACTTAATAGCTTGTTTGCGCGTCAAAAGTTTCAGGGAACGGAGGTCTTCCTGTGTGTGTGTGTATTGCGGCCAGCGCAGTAGAGTGGTCTGTCTTCTGTTTGGAGGTTTTGTGGTATAAATCGGCACGTGAGCTGCCCTCTGTTTTGGGGTTGAGTTTGGCTTTAAGATCCGAGTTGGGAAACACACAGAAATAAGTCATTGGACAACAGTTAGGGAACAGGAGTGAACTCCTGGTGGGAATTGTAGCTGATTTACCACCACCGTAGTCACTTGCAGATGCAGGGAGGAATGAAGCCAAGCTGACTAGGCTAATTGTTGAAAGTCGCGCTGACTGAGAAATGTTTTCTGGCAGATTTAGCGTAGCAAATCTGAAGCATCTCTTCGTGAAGACTGGGCAAGTCGGTGGTTTCCCTCTTCTTAACCTTACAAATGGAGCATGCTCTGTCAGTGAAAACTCACCATGTAGCAGTGTAAGCGGAGGCTTCCTTTTTGGAAATGTACTTTGAATGGACGTACGATTCTGGTGTTTTAGGTCAGATGTATTGAGGGATAGGAGGGTCGTCTTGCCTGTGACTGACATGAGTAGCTATAAGTGCCTGTCCTCTTACTCCTCGGAACCGGCATAGTTTGCCAAGTTCGGCGGCTTCCTTGGCACGGACGACAGAGAAGGCCTGGCCTCATTGCAAGTAATAAGCGTGTGTGCAAATCTGAGAAAACTGCTCTTGTATTGACAGACTTCAACTATGCTGTTAGAAAATGTGGGTGAAGGCAAGGCCCCACAGCACTGTTTCCGCGTGGAGCTTTATCGCTGCTGGCTTTGTCTACATAGAAGTTATGATGTCGTGTTTCCATTGTTCAGCTGTGCTGATCTACAGTCGTTAGAACAACAACTTGTTTCAGCTGGAAATGGATGGGTGTGCGCAGTTCTGAACTGGAACTTCAACAAAGTGCATCGGGCCAGTGAAATGTAAGAGGTGAAAAATATTCCAGAGAAAGCGCTTGTGAGAAGTTGGGCTACCTTTAGTTGTGCTAAGCTGCTCTAAACTCCCTTCTCAAAGGATTAGTTAAGAGTCTTGATCGGTTACAACAAAGCCTGAGAGTGACAGAGAAATGGCTGCTTATTGAGCTGTGAAAAGAAAGCTCAGGATACTTCTCCTTGAAGACTCTGCAGGCAACAGACATGCAGACGAGCCCCCTGAAGTTAACCAGTGATAAAGATAATAAATTATCATTGAGATTTCAAGCTTGGCTTTTGTAGAGATAGCAGAATTGAAACAATGCATTTGTGCTTTTAACAGCTCAGGATTTTTTTTTTTTATTAAGTTTTCACTTTTTCTTTGTGTCATTTAAAAGGAGAATGCTTCAAGGTTCTAAGTCAGTTGACGTGGATCTATCAGTGTAGCGAGGTGCTTCATTGCAGGCTTGGAAATGCTTGTATTGAGAATGCGTCCATTAAATCTATCCTTGGAGTATATAGTCAAGGCAAAAGGTGAGTCCAGTGGAAAAGGAACGTGACCAACTGTTAGAGAAGGATTTTCTTTCTTGTGAGCTCACCTTCCTTAAACAAGGCTTAGGAGAATAATTAGTCCCTTGAAAGTAGGGCAGTGAGGAATAGGACACGACAGTGCACAGCAGGACTGCTTAGTCCTTTTTCAGTAGTGCACACATTGTTCAGAGATGGTAGCGTTACTGAGAATCGAGGTGCTCTTCGGGTCGACGTCCAAAATCCTCTGTTAAGAGCACAGTCTTGCTTTATGTATTTCTCTGTTGTTACGTATTGGATGACAAAACTGAGAAGATGTTCATACAGCTACTCTGTTCTGTATTCCTTATGTTCTCTGTATTCCTTAGCTCTAACTATGAGATCCATCGAAGCTGGCCGTGTCATGATTAGGCGTCAGCCTCAGTCTGTGGTGACGGTCCTCAGGATGTGCTTTTAAGTGCAAGCTCATCCAGAGAGATTGAGAGTCCTTGAGCTGTCCTTCAGCAGGAGGAGAGGTGGGAAACCTCTGAAATGCCGTTTATATAGCTCAGAAGGCTTGTCTTAAAGAGCCTGTGATACAGTCTGGGTGGAGAATTGCCTATAGGTGGTCAGAGGCAGCATAACCCCTCTAAGCTTTTTACGGCTGTAATGAGTAGGCTCTGGTTTGTGTGGCCCTATAAGTAACTTGCTAAGTAGCTTAAGTGATGCTTACCTCAGATACTTGAGAGAGAGTCTTAGGGGGCTGCAGTTGTTCAAGTGTGACATTGGGGGATTTTGGTGACGGGGGGAGAGGGTGATTCTGGGAAGCTCAGTTGCATCATCTCTTCTCTTCATGGTTGTTAGATACTGTGTCTCTCTGATAGATACACTTTTATCATTTGGGAAGATGTGACAGGTTACTTGCTAAGGGCAGCAAAAATTGCCTGCGTAGGATCAGGTTGTCTGTTTAGTATCCTTCAGTTGTCAGGGTTATTTTGCAGAGAGCGGTTTCCATTTTGGTTTTGCGACAGTATGGGAACAACCTTTGTTGTAGGTGTTAACTGTTTGTCGGTGCCTCTGACGCAGACCACCACATCTCAGGGTTGGTGCAGAGACAGCAGCAGTCTGAGTTACTCGTACACTGTTAAAGCTTTGCTTTTATGCTCAGTTCTTTCCAAGCCCACTCCAAGAGAGATGGTTTATCAAAAGTTCACGTTCAGCTTTTTCGTGGGGCTTGGGAGAGTGAAGGCGCATACCTCTGTTCAAGTGGTTGGATTGGAAATGTGTCAGCTTTTTTATTGTTGATATAAAAGTATTGTCTGAAGGTGAGCTTTCAGAAGCATGACGGCAGGCAGTTTTAGAGTAAGTGTTTTGATGATTCTTTTTTTTTTTCTTTTCGTGATTTTTTTATATGCTGTTATTCCTGTCAGAGATAAAACTTGTA
>JAYKAV010003217.1:191196-332936 GCA_035582835.1 Phoebastria nigripes | reverse complement strand
TTTTTTTTTTTTTTTTTTTTTTTTTTTTAGCAGGAGCGAGAGACATGGAGCGTATAGTTGATGGAATAAAATGAAAGAAGACACTGTTGAGACGTTCCAGCTGCTGGACTTCAGATTTCTGCTGAACAAGGCATTTAGGTTTGGGGAGGGTCATTGCATGTTCGAAAGACAACAGATCTGATAATGTATCCCAGATAACTGGAAACAATCCTCACTGTACAGGGAAGAAATGCTGCTGTAAGACTTTGTGTCTGCGGTGACAGTGCTGCTGTAGTAGCTGGGTAAGGGAGAATCACACAGCTTGTTCCTGCTTCAAAATAGATTTGAAGAAAAAACACAAAAACTGCAAGGCTGAAATTGAGTAGGCAAAATAGTCTGCTTCACTTGGCTTCAGTGTATACTTTCCCTTTCAGTAACCAGGAAGCTGATCTTTACCTAAAGAAAATGGTGTCTTGTGTAAATGTCCAGTAAACCATCACTTCCGCTTCAGAGCTGTGTCATATAAATTAGGTGGTCGCGATGTTGTGTTTTGTCCCCGCAAAAACGGCAAGAAATGTCAGAGGCTTGTCTTCAGTTAAGTTTTGAATGGAATTTTTAATATAATACATTATTAATGCTGTAAAGAATTACATCTTAAAATGGCTTGAAACCTGTGTTAACTAAGTGGTAATTTCACCTGAGAACATGTAGCCTTAGGTGAAAAGGCAGAACCATACGCTTTGCCTTAATGTTTAGTTGGATAAAGTCAAAATCTATTCCCGCTGTTTTATTTCAAGACGTGTGTAAGTTGATTGCTTTGTCTTGATGTTTCAGATCAGAGTATTTCTTCCAGTAAGCTGACTTTCAACTGAGATGGGTTAATGTATTTTGAAAGCGTAAGAGGTGATGTTCTGAGGGCTAAAAGGTAGCAGGGTAGGGGAGAGCAGGCATCAAGTTCTTGCTTTAGTATGGGACGTGTGAGGGGCTGAAAATATTTCCTACCCTTTCTTACACTGAGCTGACCTGTGACTAAGATGAACAAAAAATGCGGTGCGTTTACGTTGTATGGACATTACGAAGTACCTTTGGAATAACGAGTGTTTTGTCTTTCTAAGACTCCAAATGATTTCTTGACGCTTAAAATTGAAAGCTGCATATAAAGACTTTGATAGCCCATTAAGGTTAAAAAGGTGATGGAATCATGCATCGTAATTTACAGAGCTTTTGGGTTGCCTATTTGTATATTAGGTTTTGGATGCCTAAGTGAAAAATTGGTGCTTGAAATACTTGGCCCGGTTTGCCACGTTCCAAATCTGTCATTGCTTTGTTTTGATTCGCGCTTACCTCGCCAATCCCTTGATGTGCTTTGAATGTTTAGATATAAGACATTAAAAATACCTGGCAGTGTTGTGCAAAGAAAACTTAACTAGTTATTAGTCAGAGTTGGACTTTGTTCTTGCACTGGGAATGTTGTTTTATTTCCTCTTGTGTGTTCCAGTCGCAAGGTAATAGTTTAAAAGCTGCTATTTCTGTGTAAAACAGACTCATAGGGTATATTCATGAAGGGACCCGTGGACAATAGTTTATTTTAAAGAAACGCTTGGGGATTTCTTTTTTCTTTTTTTTCTTGGTGCAACGTCTTGCGTTAACTTGGAACAATTTCACGGTAATCCCCAAGACTGTAGGAAGTGATCAGCAGATGCTCAGTGGAACTCATCAGCAGCTGAAAAATACTTGGGGACCATTTTTCATATAAGAACAGGTAGAAGAAAATCCTGACCCCTGGTCCTGATCCCAGACTCCAGGGGAGTTTATTTATAGGCTTGTCTGTGATCTTCAAGAAAAGGTTTGTCTTTGATCTTGCCTGTGATCTTCAAGAAAAGGTTTGTGCTAGCCTGGTGCCCCCTCCTTGCCTGTCCAGTCCTGCACATTCGGGTTGTGAGGCGGAAGTTCTGTGGGTCCAGCTCTAAATAAGCAAATGACATTGGTTGTAAAAACCATCTGTTGTCTTAGTGAGATGAAGGACAGGGACAGAAATAATTAGCTCTCTGCTGTTGGAGGTGTGAAAGCTAAAACTGTTCTGGAGCGAAAACCGGGGTTATCTTGGATGTGAGTTGCTGGAGCGCGAGGGGAAAGTAGTGTAACGGTGGGTCGGGCTCTGCTGTTAATATGAGGAGTTCCCCATGTAAATTGGGATTAAAACTGCTCGCTGTATGAGAGTCATTGTAGCTGAGAAAGTGAAGAATCCGAAGCTTCCTTGCTCTTCAAGCTAGTAACTTGTCAACTTGTAGTGGGACGAAAGTTTATTAACTGACCTGGTAACGGTTGTCGTTCCGGTCTGAAGGCTTTGCGATACCTGACAGATTTGGAAATCCTTGTTCAATTTCATATTGTCTTCAAAAACATTTTGCTGCTCTCCAAAGATTTTGGAGCTAGGAAAAATCAACTGTTACAGTGCTTGCAAATTGGCAGTAAGTCCTTCTGCACCTCAATAAGAAATAAAATAGAAGGACTGTCTGTTGAGGTCTATCTGAGGTGGTGAAGTTCGCTACATGGCAATAACCACCAGCTGTTCTTTCTACGCTAGGTTCTTCGGAAAGGCTTTGTACTAAGTCTTGATTCTCATAGGATCTGTTGGGCACCCTCTGGATACCAAAGGCCCAAGCGCCAAGGTAAAAATTTAGCAAATTCTAAAATTGTAATCAGTGCCTAATAGGAGGCAAAAGTCATGGGAGTCATCTGGCAAAACCTGAGAAACAAATCTGCTGTTGCATTGTAAGCCTAGAAGATAGGGACCAGCCCCAAGGAAAAGACAAAAACCTGCAGAGAAAATATTTTTTCATGAAAGGTGTTTTTTGGGCCTTTTAAAATACTTGTCTGGGATAGTGTGGTTCATCCAAGTCAGGTTTCAGATGCTGTTGTTTATGGAGCTTAAAAACACGGAAGCTTAAAAACGTTTCATCCTAACACGTTAATGAGTACGACTTGCTATTTCACAGTGTTCGGAGATCTGTTATTTGCAACCTAACTGCTAGACGCTTAAAGTGGATTTCACTGTTTACTGGATACTTCGAGAACTGTTTACTACTTTTTTTGAGCATATCTTCATGTAAGGCTTCAAGATAGAGAAATTATTATATTGTCTGTCTTATTATTATAAACAAAGGCTAAATCACAGCTAGGAACTTGCATTGCTTCCAGAAGGATGTTGCTGGATGTTTGGCCAAGGGTGCTGTTCACGTTCTTACGAGCGAGTGTTTGGGCTGGGTTAATGATGCTGTGCCTAGATGTACCATACAATTAAGCAACTGTTTGCTGCCCTCCATCTCTGTGCATCTGCTTTCAGATGGCACATGTTACGGTAATATGATGTTAATTTTTGTAATTTATATGTAATGTAGGGTCTTGAATGTTTAGTCTGTGTTTATTTCTGATTAAATGCTGGAAAGCAGTAGCACATAAATACTGTGTGCATGCAGGATGGCCTTAAAGAGAAGGACTAGGGAACGGAATCGGCAAAATGTACTCTTGGGCTATTAAGATTAGGCGGGGAACCGGAGATAAGGAGGAGAATAGGGCTTTTTACGGCCTTTTCTTAGTGTGTCTGGGTTGTCCTTATAGCACAGCTGTGATTGAGGAAAAACTGTAAAAAATGCTAGAGATGCTCTGTAGGTTAATGACCAGAGCTATTCATGGCAGCTATGTACTGATTAGATGGAGAAATAATGGGCTTTTGTCATTCTGCAGTAAGGGCTTTAGTAGGTGGTCGATGCTGGAAACGAACTGTTTTCTGCCATTGTAAATAAAAGAAATCTGAAATAGTTGTTTTTGTTGTTCTCTACTACTGATAAAGTTTAGCTAATCATAAAGCTCTTTGATAATGCTTCGTGGGCGACTATATTGATGTAAAGTGCAAATATTACAAAGTGTTAGATGTGCATGAAAAGAGGGAGTTCGGGCACTAAAGCAAGTGACATTTTAAAGGCACCAGAGTCACTAGCGTAACAAAAAGGCTTAGCTTTGCTCTTGGGTTCTTCCATTGCGCRGCATCAGACAAGATTAAAACTTCTTATCGGTGAAGTTGTGCAGAATCATCAGAGTTGAATCGTGTAGTAGTCAGATGTGTAGTTCCGTTTTCTATGTTTTAATGTGTATGAACAGTTTTCATACTACATTGCCAATGTGTGGCAGGTACTTCTGCTGAGAGTAAGATTAGAGTTGCTGTCATTTTAGGCTTGTAATGTTAATTTAGGTATTGTATACCAATTTTGGTAGTGAAGTGACGTCGCTAGCTTGATACCTTAGTTCATGATGTGCTTCTAGAGGAGTTGTTGTTGAGTACTGGATTTCTATCTCCTAAATGTAGAAGATGTGAAGACACAGTTGTTTGTAGGTGGAATCTGTCTTCCCTCCCTCCCTCCCTCCCTCCCTGGCTCGATGTAAAATTAGGAAGATGCTAATCTGTGTTTAGTCTTACAAGTAATAAAATGAAAATAAATAGGTGACGGACTCCTCCTCTTCAAATCCTTAATGCATGGGTTTTTTTGCATTTGTGGGTGGTGTGGGGTTTTTTTGTTTGTTTGTGGGGKTTTTTTTTTTGTGGTTTGTTTTTTTGTTTGTTGGTTTTGTGTGGGGGTTTTTTTGTTGTTGTTTTTTTGTGAGAGAAATGATGGGAGGAAGTTTATTGTGTGACCTTAGTTTACGTCCGTGTGAGACCATGTGGAGGCATATGTATGGACTTGCAAGAGGCTGGTATGGGGATACGGGGGTATGTTTACATCAGTTTGTCCACGGTGGGATCCATGCTGACGGCAGTTTTGTGTGCGTATGGCTTGATGGCGAGATATTGAAGTTTGAGTGAGCGTCAAGAACTGAATTATTATTTCAGTTGATCTAGCATCGCACAGTGGCAAGAACCATGCCAGTTAGAGCAAAGTAACTCAGTTGTGGTTTTTTTTTTTTCTGCTCTAACCTGGCATTTATTAAACTATATGTTCAGTATCTGGTATGTGGCAGTCAAAACATAAAATTACTGACATCTTGCAGGGCTGTCTTCAGTGTGTATAGACACGAGTCCTGGTGGATCAGCTTTTACCTGCTTGAGATGTCTATATGTCTACGTACCAGATGGCAAAACAGCACTAAAAATGCAGAGGTACCGTTCTTTACGAAAGAAAAGATAGAGCCCTGCCCACAGAATAGTTTTTGTACTAAGTTAGGACTTCTGATTCTGGTCTGGTGAAGAGGAAATCCCTCGATCTTACGTTTCCCACTTGACGGGGAAAACAAAATGAGCAAACAGATCATCCAAGGTTGGAGGAGGAAAGAACAGGTGGGGTTTTGAGTCTGTACTTCAGAAAACAGAGAAAACAAAATGTGTAGTTCTGTGTGAGTGCATGCACACAACAGGGTGCCTTGTGGGAGCCTGGGAGCGTGCACGGGGAAAAGGACAAAAGAGGACACTGAGGGAGGGAACGAGTGTGCAGAACCCAATTCGATGTTGTTGCAAAGCTTTGCTAAGTAGGGAAGAACTGGTCTTTCTAATAAAAGGTGATAAAAGCACGTAACGTTGAAAATTTAAGTTTAGTTTAGTGTTACAATACTTGGAAAATTTAGAGTGACTTCTATGCCTAGAAAAACAGGACTCGGAACATATGCTAAGGTACTTGTAGCATGAAATTTCCTTGAGGTTTGGATTTATATACCTGTTAACACAGCGCTTTTCTAAGCCATTTTTTAACATCTCTTTACAGTTGTACTCGATGCATCAAAACTGTAGGCTGTTCTGTTTGAGGGTAGTCAGAACTGGGTAATTTTGTTCTCCTAGCATCTTTTTTGATTGTAGAAGCATCAAATAGACTAGAAGTGATTACGGGCAAAGTAAACTTGAGCAAGTACAGAACATGAGACTTTTATTGCAGGATGAGAGAGGAGGAGAAATCTTGTAAAAGGCCTTCTGTTGGGGACCGTCTGAACAATTGGATTATGTCAGAGTATTGTTTGATCGGAGAAATACTGACTGAGAGCCCAGATTAAATATTCTGATACGTAAGGTGGAGCATTTGTGTACTCTTCTACATGTTTTTTTAGTTAAGGGAAATAAAATACATCTGAAGACCATTAAAGGAAATGTCTGTTTACTTGGCCTGGTAAATGAAAATGCTTTGTCTTTAGTTAGTAGCTTCTGTAGAGAAGGCAGTATTTTCTGAGAAACGAAAGTGGAATTTTCACTTCTACCAAAATACAGTTTTATTCACCACTGTTAGACACTGTGTCTTTTATCACTGCCACCCTGCGTGGTATTCTGTGACATGTTGAACCGGCTGAAAAGACAAGGCTGTAGATCTAATGAAACTCTTAAGCTAAAAGGCAATTGTGAGAATACGGAAGAGTGTAACTGGAGGCTTGATGAAAAGTTCTGCAAGCCGCAGGTTGAAGATGTATCTCTTCTACCTTAGAAGAGGAAAACCAGCTATATTTAACATCATAAAATAGTCTAAATTTTTTATTTAGTAAGTTAATTTACTGAGAAGTTGCTCTAAAATGGTTTAAATGACGGCACATAATAGAAACATTTTCAAAACGTTATTGCAAGAGAAGTTTTCTCCTGATAACTTGTGGTTGTCTTGGTGCTGTATCATTTGTAGGTGGATTGCCTTTTCTTCCCATTCTCCTCGTGTTATAGTTGTTCTTTTTATCGTACCACGCTATTATTCTTAGCTGGAAGGAAAATAGCAAGATTTTTCTATTTGAAACTTAAACTGCGTAAAAGACCTAATTTGAGGGGA
Organism: Phoebastria nigripes; assembly: GCA_035582835.1. Lineage (NCBI taxonomy): Eukaryota > Metazoa > Chordata > Aves > Procellariiformes > Diomedeidae > Phoebastria > Phoebastria nigripes. The sequence continues at coordinate 326,169 of JAYKAV010003217.1, read as the reverse complement.
GAGGATGTGAGCGGGGGAGAGACGCTTTCCTATTTTGACTTTTTTCTTAGCAAATATTTCATAGTGTTAGGAAGAACCGTGACCAGCTGTTAAATATCTCACTCAGATGAGATTTTTTTTTTTTTTTTTCAGTTAGTCTAAGTAGTAGGGATTTTGCATGAGTTGGGTGAGCCAAGAATCCTTCCGACTGCTCAGTAGTTTGCCTTTCCAGTGGTGAAATCTGTCGCTTGGCTCCTGAACAGCAGAGTAGTTCCTTTCTCTTGCTGCTTGCTGCAGCAGGCTTAGTCCTCTGGAAGAAGACAAGTGGCAAGTCCTCAGATGAACCAAAACCGGCCTAAAAACGGCATTGTAGATGCACGGAGCAGAGCTGGCAGTGACCAGTGAAGTTGGCTTCACCGGTTTGCCAAACTGGAAAGCTGCAGCCTGTGTGAGTATCACTTGGAAAAAGCAGTGCTGAGGAGCAGCACGCAATACTGCAGGATTGTCCTGTTGTCAGCACTTGTTGGCATCAGAGCCACTTTTCATCAGAAGTTGGAAGTCATCCCCTTCAGCTTGCTGCGTTCCCAGGTTTGAAGGAGGGGGGCAAAGGAGGCTTCAAAGGAGCGGAAGGACGCTTCAAAGATGCCCTTGAGATGTATACTTGTGTATTGCCAAAAGCTGTCTGACGGGAGATTCTTTTTCTCAATGGTATCATTGAAGTGATAAATGGAAGTAATTTTGAAAGTAGTTCTCAGCCTACCTTCCTAAACAAACAAGGTGTTGAGGTTCAAGCTATGCGCTAGTACTGTATCCTGGTAAGTTTTGAGTTGGAGGCGGRCTGCAGAAGGACAAGTTGTTGTGTGAGCTCTTCACTTGTGACAAGAGAATAGGTGGGAGGATGGAGGGAGACCTTTCGGGAGTCCTGAGATGAATTGGTCACTCTTCTGGTTTATCTGCCCATTTAGATTTTTAGGGCATTTATCTGCAGGAATCTGAACTTGTGATGCTCATGAGACTGCTTTTAAACGTTGGAGACATGCATGAATCTTAAGAATAAAATTGACTACATTTATAACTTGATGAACTGTATTCCATGTGGAAATAGATTACTGCTGTACTAGACACAAGAGTTGCTTTTATCCCAAGATGTTTGAAGTTTTTAACTATCTGGCACATGTGGTTTGTTTGTCTGGCAGGCTTGCGTTTAGATCGATTTTGATTTTGGATTGGGATTGTTCTGTGGGTGTGTTTTGGTTTTTTGGTTTTTTTTTGTTTGTTTGTTTGTTTGTTTGTTTGTTTTTTGTTTTATTTTTGAAGGTGTGGATTTTTGAGGCTGTTGAGCTTTGTAGGGGAGTGTTTAAACTTGGTCTTTATAATGTAAAAAAAGGTTGGATGGCTACTTCCTAGGCTTAGGGGTGTGTTCGTGGAACTCTTAGAGGAGTGTCTTTGTTTAAACTGCTTGACCCAGTCCCCCTTTGATAGGCAGTCAAGCACAAATGGATACTAGGGGCTTTTCTCTCTAATATACTGATGTCTTCCTTAATTTCTATGTGTTTCACAACCAGAACAAGTGGGGAGAGTACAGGAAAGTAAGATTTTTAGAATAACTTGGACCACTCAGCATCTGTTTTCTGAAAAAGGCAGACATAATGGGTTGCATATTCTGTAGGTCATGTTGTAAATAAATGTTTTCTGGAGAAAGTTTCTGTGAAACCCTTATATGTTGCATTTGAGTTGATTATACCTGGAACATGTTGCTGGTCCTTTCAATTTTTTTTTTTTTTTTTTTTTTTAAACGTTGGATTAGGAGACATCAGACTTGAAAGAAGTGAGAGCTGAGAGAATTTTTCTGCAAGTCAGAAGAAAATAGTTGACACTAAAATAGTGATGACTTAGTTTTTCTGGTTTTGTGTGCTAGTAGAGTTTAATGCCATTTGAGGGTAGGTTACTTCTTTGAAAGATGACTGGGGTGTGTGAAATAGAAGAATTCTGTCTTTGTTATATGTAACTTAGATGCTTTGGGGAGGAAAAAAACCGGCTTGCATGGGAACTCACGGCAGCTACTGCCTTTAGGCCTTCTGGGGTGATGTGTGTTCTCTCACTTTTCCCTCCCTGTGCGAAGTTGCACTTGAGAACTGTAGAGTGCGGTGTGGAGATGTGAAGTCAATCTTAAACTTTTCTAGTGTGTCATGTGGCTTCTAGTGACAGAGCAAATGGATAAGATGATACATACGTTCTTTGTATGTGATTTTGGAAAATCTCATTGCTTCCATTGATGAAATAATACCCTTTAGAGTCAACTGAGGAGAGTTTGGCTAACAAAGTACTTGAAAAGCAAATGCTTGTGTGATAACTGCAACTGTGATTTTTTTGCATTTCGAGTGTATTTCGGTCAGTTATATCCTTCTTAAACCAGATCTGTTATTTTTCAGGTGGAATCGTTTATCTTAGATCAGGATGATCTCGAAAACCCTATGTTGGAAACAGCTTCTAAATTGCTTTTGTCAAGTACTGCTGATGGTGCTGACCTGAGAACGGTAGATCCAGAAACCCAGGCAAGATTAGAAGCTTTACTTGAAGCTGCAGGTAAGTATTCGTGTCCCATACAGCTTTAACCCTGAAGCCCTTATACATGAGACCATACTGGAACTGCTTGCATAAGTCTAATCCATGTGAGCATGATACAAATGCAGAATGTAAGGCGGTGTGAACTTTGCAAGGTTGTGTAAGTCATTGAAGAGAAAGAAGTTCATTAAAGCATTTCAAATTCTGGAAAATTACTGTCACGTGAAGGCCGTGCTTCTAATCAGATTCCTCAAACGTTGGATTGCTAAAAGCCTGCGTAAAAATTGACACCCGACCTTGGCTTGCAGCCTTATATCAAAAACTCAGTTGCTCAATGAGGCTTTGTTTTGTAACAATTACTGTATGAAAAGCTTTACCGGTTGCTTATACTAAGTGGTTGTCAATAGTTGAAAAATAATGCCTTCTGTGGGTTGGAGGGTGTCATTCATGCACATCACATCTGAGCGTAGCTTGTAAATTAGCGTCGTAAACAGTTAATCCCTTCCTTTTGGAAGCTGTAGTTCATTATGCTTGGAATGTTTCTGCCGACGGGTGTCATAGACTCAATTTCAACTTCTCTGTTTTCTCTTTTTCTGGCATGCGTACCGATTCGTTGTAAATTGGAATGAAAGGAATAGGTAAGCTGTCCACGGCTGACGGTAAAGCATTTGCAGATCCTGAGGTGCTTCGCAGACTGACTTCTTCGGTCAGTTGCGCGTTGGATGAAGCTGCCGCTGCGCTTACCCGGATGAGAGCAGAAAGCACAGCAAATGCAGGGCAGACGGACAAGTAAGCCAAATTTTATACTGGATTTTTTCAGCAGTTTGCTACTTTTAGAAGCAGTTTTTCTTGTATCGTGTCTGATGACACGATGGTGCAACTCTTACTCAAGTGGAATTAGTGCCAAGTTATCACCTGTGATTCTCCTGTTAAATATTCCTGGACTGTCACATGTTGCAATGGGGAGCGCAGCAATTCATACTGCTTAGAATTCAGAAATCACGCTCCAAGTAATTTAAATTGACCAACTATAGAAATGGAATTTCAAAGCTTTAAATAGTATGGACCTTAGAACTGTACCAAAAAATAGCAAATCCTGAAATGGGTTATGCAGTGATAGCATGAAACTTGCTTTGGGACCAAAAAAAAACCCCAATGTGTTGTTTTAGAGAACTTAAGAGTGCCTTTTTAAGTGAGGAAGGAAAACGGTCTTGAGGAACTGGAGCCTTCATGGTGCTCAGCAACTTTCTTGCCCCGGGTAGGACCTTGGACAGAGCCTCGGCCAGAGAGTCGCTGCTTTTTAACTGGACTTTCTGGCTTTGTGGTTTTTTTGTCTTTCTGGGATGTTTATGAGGGAAAGCAAAAGAAGTTTCCCTTCTAGACTGTCGTTAAGCTTCAATGCAACAGAAACGGAGTGTTAGTAGGAACAACCAGGTGCTGCTGTGCTAGCTGGCGGTTTGCTCCTTGTATACCGAGTAACTCCAAAGAAACGTTTCTTGGTGTGTTGATCGGGACGTCCAAAGAATAGCGGAATAGTTTGGGGTTACATCTGCTTCTATTCTGTGTGCGTCCCTCCCTGCCCCCAGCTACCTCTTTTCCTGTGAAYGGTGGCTGTTGCCAAACTTGTTACCGGGACAGAGGATGTGGGAAATAAAAATAAATGTGGGAAATGCAGCAGACAGACATATTTGAGAAATAATTCTCCACATATTAAGACTGTGCCTGGTGGCACGAATTAACTAGCAGTCCTGGGTACAATACACAGGTATAAGTTAGTCCTTGCTACACAAATACCCACTTTTATGTCTTGAGTATTTTAAGAATTGCTCATATTCGCCTTGAGTTATATGGCTTGTACGAGTTCTCTGTCAACTACGTTATTTTTCCATTCCCTTTTGAGTTAGTTCTGTGTTGATGGGGCTGCCTAAATGGAGAAGAGATGAAAGGGCCGTGGGTGGGGTGAGGCCAGTAGTCTTGGATTTATTATTATTGATCCAATTATTTGGAGCAGAATAGAGAAGCATGTCAGACTTGAATTTTTATTCTCACAAAGCAATGACTGCTTTGGAATGAAGGCAATGTAGACAGAAGACAGAATCGGAGGGATTGAAAATGTGCTTCCGGTAGACCCTTTTTTGACTGAAACAGAATTGGAATGGTAGAAGTGAAGAACTCACGGAGTGACACGAGAACCACACGTACTCTGACTTAGGGCTTACCACACCAGGAGAATTTTACACTTCTCTGCTTGCTTGAGTTACGGCCAGAACTGAAACATCGGATTGTGTTACAAAATTCTGGGGTTTTCAGCACAGGACAGAGGGCGAGTGATTAATTTCGTTATAGGAGAAGAGTGATGCAGACGGTTTGTTTTARTTGAAGTAACAGTTACAGTGCTGAACTAAAGTTAAAGTGTTGTTAAGATGGACAGGCGATTTCCATGTCCCCTGGTCCTGGGGCAAAAGAGAATGTGAATGCAACTCTGAGTAGCGGCTGCTGATTTGGAGAGGAGTACTCATGGCGTTGTACTTACTGTGATTTAATCGGTTCTCGTTTTCTTTGAACCTTACTTAAGAAAATCACTGGGATAAAACCTGTGTTTTAAAACTGGAACTACAAAGCAGGAATAGGCTGGCTGTATATTATGTCATAATTAGTAATGTAAACCAACAGTGATTTGTTTGCAGTGCTGTACAATTAGCCTTTCAAAAGGGAAAGTTATTACTTATTTCTCAGATTCTTAGAGGATTGCCAAAAAAGGTTTTGTACTTCACTAGGACATGACATCTGCTGCATGTGTAGTGCTGAGACAGGAAATCAGGTCCCTGGTCATGTCTTCGCTCGACGGTGGTACTTCAGTTTCTGCTTCGGTTGTACGTAGTACAGAATTTGGTAACCTAAATGGTCATCCTGCAGATGTTTCTCTTGTAAACTTTTGTTAAAAATTAGTAACGGGAGTGGTTGAGTTACGCAYGTTACTCGGCTTTCAGAGAAGTTATGTGGAAAACCTCAAGTGTAGAAATGGCACCTCTTCAATTAGCAGTTGGCACTTTTTAGGTTGTGTTTCCTTTTTTTGTTGACTGCATCTTCAGGGCACGTTGGATTTTTACTCTGCACGTAGAGCAAGCATTTCAAGCATAGTCCGTTTTCACTTTTAAATGCTTTCTATCTTAATAGCCGCAGCTTGGCAGAGGCGTGTTCAGAAGGAGATGTAAATGCTGTGCGGAAGTTGCTAATTGAAGGACGAAGCGTGAACGAGCACACGGAAGAAGGGGAAAGCCTCCTTTGTTTAGCCTGCTCAGCAGGGTATTATGAGCTTGCGCAGGTTGGTTACCTAGCTGTTTTTAGTATGTGTGTATTGTACAAAAATAAGTGTTGAATTAATGTATTCCAGTCGTATACACCTGGAAGGGGGTGTTAAGGTAGCGGGGAAAATGTCAGTTAACTGGCAAATGAAGACTCACACGTAAACTGAACGTTGCTAATGCGTTCTTTGTGCTTGCTTGTCTAAGCGTTTGTAACACAAAGCTGTGTGTCGGTGAAGGTGGGGGCTTTGTGTAGTGTTTCAACCATCTTGACACGCTGGTTTGTCACTTGCCAGTGTTGTTCATCACCCTTCTGTTCACAGGTTCTTCTGGCAATGCATGCTAATGTAGAGGACCGTGGTATTAAAGGAGACATAACACCTTTAATGGCTGCTGCTAATGGCGGACATGTCAAAATTGTCAAGTTGCTGCTAGCTCATGGTGCTGATGTGAATGCACAGTCATCAACAGGTAAATAAGTGTGTTAGAGCTTGTTGAAAACTACTGAAAAGCTGAGATTTGCAGTGTGCGGGGAAACTTTGTGTCAAAATTTGGGAAGAATGGCTCTCAGCCAAGCAACACAGAATGCTTCCTCGTGGTTTTACTATTTAGCTTTTGCGTTGTTTTTAATGAAGCTGTAAAATATTGGTTGCGGACATACAAAGGTGGATAAGGTCAGTAAGTAAGTGGAAGGTATTTACGTGCGTGGGGTTTGTTGTCGCACGGTATTTTAAGCGCAGTTTCCGAAGTTTCTGTGTACATGGGAAATTATTTGGTGTCAGGTCTAGGAAACCAAGGGAAAAAGTAAAAACGAGAAGATGGCCCCCTTTTTTCTCTCTCCCCCTGCCCCCCCCTCTTTCCCATGGCAGTTTGGTAGGCATTTGTGTTGAAGTGACCAAATTGGGAAATTTTCTTAGTTTGTGCGGCCTTGAAGTGGAGAGATTGTGTGTAGTCAACAGTCGCTGACAAATGGAGTACTGACCCTGACTGATGAGGAGAGTTGGGATACCAGAAGACACCTTTTTTCTCACACCCCCCACCCCCCCCCCCCAGCCCCGAAGTAGTTCTGAGTAGTAATACTGCTTTGACCTTTAACTTTTTTCAAGGTATCTTTCATAAAGGCGGATTCTTTGACTGTTCTCTTCAGATACATGTTTTTGTATTTTTTCCGTGGAGGTTGTTTTCTTGTCCTTGTAAAGACTATGGGCATTTTTGAATTAGGCCTTTAGAGGTGTTTAAGACTTGATTTAGAAGCAGCAGTTCATTCTGCTCCTTGTTTTGAGCTTTCCTTTTTACGGCATAGTATGTCCCTGCTGATTAACAGGAAAAGGGGTGGGGTTTTGTGACAGAAGCTGGGATTAGCCGGGATAGAAGTGGGAAGAGAAGTGCATCAAGTCACCAGGCACATGGAGGTCTTCAGTCTGTCAGCACTGAGCCACTTGGTGTGCAGTTACTTGAGTCCCCCCCCCGCCACCGTAGTTTTTGGTCTGCGGCCCAAAAAAAAAAAACCTGTTCTGTAAGGTAGCCAGGTAAAAGCGATGAAATGGAGCACAAGTTGACGTTCCCAGTGTAGAAATGCTATCAAAATCTGTTTTCAAACCTTCTTCTCTTCTGGCTTTAGGTAATACAGCCCTTACATATGCCTGTGCTGGAGGCTATGTAGATGTTGTCAAAGTGCTGCTGGAATCGGGCGCTAGTATTGAGGACCATAACGAGAATGGTCACACTCCTCTGATGGAAGCAGGAAGTGCCGGCCATGTGGAAGTGGCCAGAGTGCTGTTAGAAAATGGAGCAGGCATAAATACGCATTCCAACGAATTCAAGGAGAGCGCACTTACGCTGGCTTGCTACAAAGGTATAGTACCAAAGACCGTACTTGTTACAAAGGTGTAACAAGTGTGGGAAGGTGTGACAGGTGCGAGAAGTCTTTTCAAACACGTATTTATTCAGCCTTGCTGTCCAGGACGAAATGAATTTATAGGCTATGAATAGACGCTTTTTATGAGGTATCCTGGCTGTGATACCTCATAATGTGTATGCGCCGCATGTAAAATGATGATCAGTGTGGAGAACGTAAGTACCGAGATACAAACCTTTTGTCTGAGTCGTTACGATGCTTTAAAAGATTTTGTATTAACTGAATTAGGAGACGAGGAACTAAGACGCTTTATTGTAGAGTAAGTATGGTARACTCTGTGTATTGTAGCTATATTTGTAGCTATATCTATCTGCTTAGATACAGAAATTACTTAATTTTAGAAGATGTAGCACTTGGAAAACATGCAAAATCTAGGACCTTGTGTTTTAGGTGTTAGTGCTTAGGCAATGGGCCTTTCTTGCCTCCCTTAGAGTATTGGGCAGCTACCTTGCATCACCCAAGCAAGGGATGAAGATCTTCAATTAAGAGGCCAAATGTGTTCACACAGCTGAGCAGTTGCTGTTACAGTCACTTAGGACATGTTTTATTAGAGCTATTGGAGTGGTCTTTGGCATCACAGAGTAATTGATGTCGGTAGCAGAGGTATTTCGGTGGCACCTCGGTAGAAGATGGTCTTAGTCTTTCATTTATGTTTCTTTTACCTGCCTTGAGAAATTCTTGGTTCACCGTTGCTGAACATCCTCATAAGCCACGGTAATTTTCTTTTGTGGTGGCTCAGGTCAGAGCAAAGGGTGTGTTTGAAAGAGGGGAGTGGGACCCCAAAACACTCCCTCCCTGAGAAAATATGTTTGGGCTCTGAATTCTGAAGTGAGGTTGGGAAGCAGAGTTGAAAAATTAAAAGTCTCTGCTTAGACAGTTGTTCACTGTGATATATGGGACAGAAGTGAAGATATTCAGGCTTTCAAGTTTTTCACCTTATCCGTATATGATTTGTCTATCTTTTGTGCATTTCTGTGTTGCTCCAAATCTCATGTTTAGGGTGTAAAAATAAGCTCCTAATTTCCTCATGTTGCTTGCTTCCTGTAGTAGAATGATGTGATCTTTGGGACCGAGAAGGTCACTAACTTYTCCCAAACAAAGGGGGAAAGGTGAAAAGGCAATGTAGCCTCATATTGGGCTGATTCTGTGCCATCAATGGTGTTGCTAGGTGTAGTTCTAGTTTTAAGGTTTAGCCGCGGTCACGTTGAGTTACGAAACGGCAATTTTTTTTTTTCTTTGCCTTGGTTTTATACGCTTGCATATTGCGTTGGTCATTACTGCGTAGCGAAGTTTACTGGACTTGGCACACACATACAGGACTTGGTGAACTTTAGCCATGAATTAATGGTGTGGTTGAGAGCAAATACTTTCAAAAAGCTGTTGGATGTCCTTGGGAGGATTCCKACAGATGGTTGAATTCCTAAGAGTATGCTTGGAACTGCGAAGGTCCATCTGCTTCGTATGTTTCCTGGTCTGAGGGTCGGTGTGAGCTCAGGGACTGGTTACAATGCCACTTAGAAAAACAGTTTTCCTAAATCCTTAATGTCAAGCAAGTAGAGGGGAAACCCCGACCCCCAACAAAGAAACAACATTCTTCAGATGAAAAAAATCCAAATATCTTTGCACAAAATAAATCACCCTGGTAAAGCTTCTGGAGCGTGTGCTACTTGGCTCTAATGTAACCTCAGGGAACTCATGTAACGCAGACGTGATTTTAGAAACAAAGTGAATTGGGTTGTATTTATAGTAAATATGCTTTTAAGCTTCTGAGTGCATTGAATGCATAGATATTAACTTGCCTTTCAAGAGTGTTTCATGGGATTTTTTTTTTATGTTGTAACATGGCCGCCTATTACCTTCATGATGTACATTAGGCCCTTTCTATTACTTGTGAAATGCACTTTCTAAAGTAGTTTTTCTCTGTTAAATATTTTCTCCATACAGGCCATCTAGAAATGGTGAGATTTCTGCTGGAAGCTGGTGCAGACCAGGAACACAAGACAGATGAAATGCATACCGCCCTCATGGAGGCTTGCATGGTAAGAGATGTATGGCTCGAGCAGTGAGGCATATGTACTCTCTCTTCGCTTCCTGAACATGAACGAAGCGATTCCTTTTGGGCTCCTTTTTGGTCCAGAACCGAACTATGTGATGTTTCGGTTCTCCTGTATACTTGATGGCCCTTTTGCAGAAGGAATTGGAGGTGGGGGAGGAAATACCTGGTTGAAAAAAAGTACTTCCGAAAACAGCAAAATTGAACTCGTTCCTCTCGTGGCTGACAAAGCACTTGATTTCTTAAGAGACATCAGCTAAAATTTGCATCACGTCAGCATTAGCAGGAGAGCTCTATTTAACCCATCCTTTGAGTAAGTAGGTTTCCGTATGTCCAGCTGTACTTTGCTTTTTTTCTTAAGTGGCACAAGTCAGTGAGTAAGGCTGTGCTCGTTGTCCCAAAGCAGCTTCTGTAGGCTACGTGTCTCCTTGCCTTGTTATATGTCAGTTGATCTTTGCTTTTTGCCCTTCTGTTAATCATGGAGGCGTGGTTTGAAACAGATACTTTTGTGACCTCAGTTCAGATAAATTAATGATTTCAAGAGATAGCCAAAAGTAAATAATAGTAATTTATTGGAACAGAACCTTTTTTTTTTTTTTTTTTTTTGCTTTGTGTAGTTTTGCAGACTTCTGGGTGAGCAACTTTGAGTTACGATGGGGAAATCCTTTATACAGGAATCTCCAAATTAAATAACTTGAAGTGGAAGATTCTGAGTGGTTGTTGCAATGCGTTTAACGATTCTAATGTACCAAACGTAGGCAGTGAATATGGTCATAACCTGGGTATTGGAGGCAGTTAACATACCTATGTCATGTTGAAGGAGTTTTTAAGCTAAGTTCTCTTTCAGCTTATGTGGTTACGTTTAGGTGTGCAACTTGTTTCGGTGTGGTTCATGTAGCCACGTGCTCCTTGAAAACACAGGATCGGAGGCTGTTTTGGAAGCAACTAGGAAGTGGAAGGGGAAATTAACTTCTTATTAATAAGAGTACTTTCATGTTGCTGCTTCGCCCATCTGAGGCCATTGTAAAGTGACAGTGTAGAATAGATCACCTTTTTATAAAATTTAGTAAGATTCTGAGAACAACTCTGATTTTTGGATAATAGTTCTTTGCCATAGAACACAAATATATGTGAAGCTTTCCCTTGAAAAGGTTATGTATGGGTACATTTTAATGCTGGAATGGTATAATTGATGCTGGACTTGAGATTCTTCCAGGCTTTCGTGGTGAAGAAAACTTGCTAAATCAATGTCTTCAGATAGATTTCAAATAGGATATGTGCTTTAAAGAAGATGCAGATATATGAGACTTGCATCGCTGTTCAAGCCTAACAGTACTTCAAACAGAAAAACTATTTCCTACATATTACTTGAGGTAATAGGATTCAATTGCTTTGGCCTTTTCCTCCGGAGATTTCTTTGGAGTGGATGTGCCCATTTATTCCCTTTATTTCTCCTCCAGGCGTTGTTTAGGCTTTGGTACCCCCTCTCAGAGAAGTGAATACACTGCCGTGAGCTTATTAACCCCGCACTGTACCAAGGGTTGGCAGGGGTAAGCCAGCAGGATGAAAAATCCAGCAGGTGTTAGTTTGCGTTTCTAGAACTGAGAATGTTTTGAAACTTCCTGCTGGAGAAATGAAAATAAAACAAAATGGAGCAGAAACAGGCTCCGTTTTTAGATCTCCCCAGTTTTCCTTGTGACCCTGAATTGCAGTAGGCTGTTGTGCAATGCTTACCGCAGAGGTTTCCTCTACTGTTGAGGATGCGTAGCTGCAGCACGCTTAGGGAGGTCAGTAGTTTGTTTATGCCTTATGCCAACATATTCCAAATCCTTCATCTGAATATGGAACTTAAATGTAGAACTGAGAACTCGTCTATTAGGTTTCCTTTCTACCCTCCTCTAAAAAGATTTCTCATGGGTTGGGTTTTTCATGTCATTAGCCTTGTGTAGCGTCACGTTGTGAATCTGTGGCCGTAGAGGAGTGCCGCAAATGCTTATTTAGTCTTCCGTTCCCTGAAATAACTGTAATGGTTCTAAAATCAGCCAATTATGTCTATTCATGGAAGTTAATGGCTTCAGATAGGGGAATCGTTAACAGAACGCATTGTACTTCACAACAAGTCGTTAGAAAGAAAGGCATGTAGATAAACAGGACTTTAGCTATTGTTTATCTCGCTCTGAAATCTTAATAAGTTAGGCATATAAATATCATGGGCGCTGTCCTTGGAGCGAGTTCCCTGGAAGGTGATGATAAAATTAGCTTGTTTGATGTTGCAGTAGCCTTCTCAACAGGATGGCTTCTTGACAGATCAGAACATTGCAGAGAAAACTGCTGTTTCATGGAGCCGTGGAGCAAGCCGCCTCGTCTTTGCTACCCTCTTCCCCGCTTTTCCCTCCACCAACAGAAGTCCATCGGACTTGCAGAAATGTCGAGACCCATTTTTTATTAAGACTTACTGAGCAATAGGAAAAAAAACCTGTCTCCCTTAATTCTGCAGGAAACTGTTCCTAAGTAGGCATTACCATGCCGCTGCTCGGAATTGACAGACAGTTGAGAGTCTCAGTACCTTTAGCTCTGCTTAAGAGAGGGAGCAGCTTTCTATAGTAGTACTTAACAAGGTTGCAGTCTGAAATAAAGCAGTGCAGGGGCTTCTCATCTTAGCATGTTTTTTCTGCAGAAACAGTTGTCGCTCTTCAGTAGCAGAAGGAAACTACCTTCTCTAGAATAGCACTGAACTTGAATATGTGTTATAGAATTGTTTAGACGTGGCGTAGCAATTACATACAAGCCAGTGACACTGTTTAAACCTTGTCGTACAAGGCATTCGGGAAGACTTCTGACCGAGAGCCTTTTTTATAGACAGCAGTTAACGTTGGTTTAACGCAAATGAGTTGTTGGGCAACGTGCCGTGCCGTGTGGAAGCAAAAAGCAGGTTTGTCTAGTTTGCGCTTCCTCTTACTGAAGTAACCTAATCTTCCGCAGTGAGGGCTGAGTACTGATTGCGCACACTGGCTGATCTTTAAAATGCACCCGGTGCGCTTGTGCAGATTCGTCAGGCAACTTTTTGTGATCCGAGGCTTTTTCTAGCTGTTGTACAAGACGTGAACGGCACCACCTCGTTGCAAGGTTTGTTAAAGCACGGATAAAATTTCCTTGTGTGGTTAAACACCAGCAGTTATTCTCAAGGCTGCTTGGCCCATGTGAGAAGCTTTGAAGCATACCTTCATACTGCTATTTGCCGTACTTGTCGTGAATCGGGGATGATTAGTGAGCTGTCTTGCCAGAGCCTGATGGTTGAGGCACCGTCTCTGCATTTCCCTGAGGAAAGATTCTTTATGGAGTCTTGGAGTTTTTCCCTAAAATAGTATTGTCATTTCATGTAAAAGGTGAATATGTCCTAGTTAATGTCCTAGATATTTTTCTGAGAGGAAATCGTGCTTTGCTCCCTGGATATCAGAAGGAGGTATAAAACACTTAAGAAAATGAAGCGTAAAAATGTCAGATGGAGTTTCGTATTTTGTCTGGAGAAGAGCTGTTTGAGGTTGTGGTTTCTAGCTTGGTGCGGATGGCAGCGGCTGCGATTTGCTGCCTCTTAGTAGTTTATCTGAGACGAAGGTGTACTTACTTGGTTCAGTGACAACCGTGGGATAGCCTTGTGTTCCTGGTAAGCTGCTGTTTTCTCTATGCAGTCCTCCTGTGTTTTGCGTGTCAGACCTTTTCCCCTTATGGTTACTCCAAGTTTGAACGATGGCAATTTCCTCGGGGAGAAAACCAACTTGGAGGGTTTGTGCTGTAGTTGCACCGCAGTGACCAAGCCGGTCTCTGCTTCTGTCTAAACAAAAGCAGAACTGAATGGCAGTTGGATGTGTTGCTGTCAGGCCTCCAGTGTAAACATACAGCTGAAAAGCCACTTCAAATAGTTCCTGAGTTTATGGCATACTAAAAACATGATGAACGTCATAGGCTCAAATATTTTGTTTGTTTCTAAAGGAAGAAAACAAATGTAGGAGCTACATGTTGGTAAAACGAGTTTGACAGCAAGGTAATGGTATCTGGGAAATCCTGCAAAGGGAAGGCTGTAGTTCAGGTGGCTCTTGTGATGTATGAGGAACCCATGACAAATGGTCTTGTTTTGGCTTTTCTCTTGGAGGGAGAAAGTAAGTCCTGGCTCCGCTATTAAATGGAGCAGTGAAATAAGTTTTGCAGGAGCCGAGAGGCAAGCAATGTCATTGCGCACAGCTTCTTTTTAAGAAAGGAAGGAAGCAAAACTGTTTAACTTAAATCCTGTCCTCTATTCTACTTCACTCCCCAAAAGCGGGGAATCTGTAAGGTAAACACTCCAAGACACTAACAGTCTGCATGGATGTGAGGGCGAACTGTATTCTTGACATGTGTCGTTTTTAAAACTAAAATACACTGTATTTAACAAATAATGCAACTGCATGTTGAATTTAAAACAAAATTCACTCTCTTTGAGAAAGTGGGGAGCACTGGCATTGAGTGACTTGTTTGCAATGTCAAGGTTTTGTTGTCCTCGGGAAGAACATCAAAACTTGTTCTTACATCCAAGAGAAGATTTTTTTTTTTTATACTGAAATTCTCTTAATACTCCTTTATTTATTAGACTGCTTGTGGTGTTAGTAGTAAATTTGTTGGCAGAACTCAAGAAGGAAGACATTTGAACGGTAACTTATTTCTTAGAATTAGTGTTCCTTAGATCGTTTCGCACGTGCGATTCCGTGTCTACAGTCTTTAACAAAGAGGAGTACTGGGTGTTAGAGGATTTTGGTGGTGGTGTTGTGGAGGAGGTAAGCTTCTAAAATAGTGTCGTGCTCCCTCTCAAGTGTTTGGGGTTTTTTTTGTTTTTGTTTTTCCCCCTAACGAAGCTGATCCCAAACACTTGAACTTGAGTCTGATATGAAGAAGTTGACCAGCTTGTTACTTAACACAGTTGGCCGGAAAGTTTGATATATGGCTCACGATATTTCAGTTTTGAGTTGAACATATTCAGTAAAACGTGCTTGAGGTTTCTTCAGGTGCCTGTTTAATAGTAGATCGTTAGCCTGTATCTCAAAACTTAAGAAAAATATTTAGGAAAACTATTAACTAAGTTCCATTATGGTTTTGGACTTCTTTACTCACTTGTTGCTTTCTGTGTCTCCTGAGGGAATTTGAGTCGGTGACTACTTAAAGCTTTGGAGAAGAGCAGCAATTTTTCTATTTCGACGGTCTTTTGATCTTGTTTTTTGTTTTTTTTTTTTTAAATTCCTAGGACGGCCATGTGGAAGTGGCGAGATTACTTCTTGACAGCGGAGCTCAGGTGAACATGCCTGCTGACTCTTTTGAGTCTCCATTGACTTTGGCAGCCTGTGGCGGGCATGTTGAACTGGCAGCTTTGTTAATTGAACGTGGAGCGAACTTGGAAGAGGTAAACGATGAAGGATACACACCACTGATGGAAGCAGCTAGAGAAGGCCATGAAGAGATGGTGGCACTGTTACTGGGTCAAGGTAACCATTGCGGTGCCTTCCGTGGACTGTAATTCAAYAGGCATTTGCGTATGTTGGGGGCGGGGGGGAAGCTAAGTTACTGTAATTTTTGTTTCCTTCTTCAACAAATTCTGAACTCCCTCCGCCTCTTTTTTGAGCAGTTGGTGTTGTTTTGGTGGTGTTTTTTTTTGTTTTTTCCTTTTTTTTTTGTTTGGTTTTTTTTTTTTAGGCAAAATGTCCTTTGCTTTACTTGTTTACTTTGTAAGTGGTCATTCTGAATTGCTCTTCAGAGCAGGTTTGCATTTTTCAGATGTCAAATAGCGAACGGTTCATGTGGGTAACATGCGCTCTGCGCGATAGCCTTGGCCTATCTTGAGGTGGTGTTATTGCTGAAAAGCTGTAGAGAAGTGCTTTGAGGTCCTCAGAGGGCTTTCCGAAGTAGTTAAATAAAGATGAAATCTTTCTGTTTGATACACTACGATTTCAGAAGAAAATTTCTGCAGCTCTAGGAATGAGATACGTAATAAGATGATGCCTTGTGCCTCAGGAAATGGCTTTGTCTGCCGATACTGGTTTCAGTAACTAGTGTTTTCTGATGTATGTGTGGATTTGGTGTTTTGTTTTGTTTTAAGGAGCAAACATCAATGCTCAAACAGAGGAGACGCAAGAAACGGCATTAACTCTGGCTTGCTGTGGAGGTTTTTTGGAGGTTGCCGATTTTCTTATTAAAGCAGGAGCTGACATAGAACTTGGTTGTTCCACACCTTTGATGGAGGCTGCTCAAGAGGGTCATTTGGAGCTGGTTAAATATTTATTAGCTGCAGGTATGGAGTAGTTTTGTTAACAGTTTTGTAGAGACTTAATGTAACCTTAATAGAAAAATATCTTTTTCCGTATTCGTTACATTTTCATTGGCAGCTTCTTGAAGTTGACTGCAAAGGTGTTTGGAACCTTAAGTAATTTACTAGTTGGACCCTAATTCAGCTTTTGAAGATCAAGTTGATGTAAACTCGATTGGAACTGAACTTCTAGTTTACGTTTATTTTTTTTATTCCTCTAGAGTATGATTAAGTTGTCAATTTCATAGATGTTGGATTGGTAGGGGGAAGTTAAAAATTTGCTATCTGATCTGGTAAAGATTATGAAGAGACTTGCATATTTTCTGTAATGAACTTCATAAAGCTTACATGCTCATTACTACTTCAGGGGCTAATGTGCATGCAACAACAGCAACAGGTGACACAGCACTGACATATGCCTGTGAGAACGGCCATACTGATGTAGCAGATGTCTTACTTCAGGCAGGCGCAGATCTGGTAAGTCATTACCTTCTTAAAAAAAATTAATTAGGTTATAAAATTATAAATGTCTTTTTTTTTTTTTTTTGTCCCATGTTCATTGCTGATAACTTAACAAGTTTGCTGTTAAGTGTTATAGTTGTGTTGAAATTACCTTTTAACCTTTTTCTTTTCACTAAGTGAGAATTGGTGATGCTTTTCTGATAGGTTTTAGGCTGTTTAATTACCTGAAAGTGCTTAGGTCAGTTACAGTACTTTGGTGATTGACGTCTAAAGCATTTCCAAGCCATTCAAGGTTGCTTGTACAGAAAAATAGGGGATTGTGTTCTTTTGTCATGTGCAGTCCTGAATGGTATCCAGCTTTGAATTGTTGAGCTGATTACGGGTTAGTACTTGTACCTGCGAATTTGTGCTATTCCTTATGCAGCAAACAGTTGATAGTTCTGTTCTGATGTGATCTATGTGGTGTACCGTAATGGAATTAAGATGACGGAGGTAAATTGATTTTTACATTTCAGTAGGCTTGCACGCTAGTATGTTATCAAAAAGTGAAGTTAAGCATGACAGAACACGTGTTGTTTAACTAAAATCCCCCCCGTGTGCTTGAGTGCTTCTTGTCCAGGAGTCTCAGACCTGTACAGAGGTAGGTAGATAGTTTCATCTCTCTGCAAGATACGCTCAGCTGAAATGTTACATAAATTTTTATGTCTGTAGTTTGTGAAACACTAAAAAGGGATCTTCCATGTCTGGTGTCTTTCCATTCAAAAAAAAAAAAAAAAAAAAAAAAAAAAAAAAAAGCTGAATTACATCCTTTCACATGTGCTACTTTTTGAATTTTAAGCCTTTCTTTATCTGCTCTAGGAGCATGAATCAGAAGGTGGAAGAACTCCTCTCATGAAAGCTGCAAGGGCAGGTCATGTTTGCACTGTTCAGTTCTTGATTAGCAAAGGTAAGAGTGTGAAAAGGTTTTGGTTTTCCAGCTGTTAGAAATACTCACAGTTAAGAACATGTCAGTATTAGTGTAACTTCCTTGGCTTTGTTTCAAATATCTTAACTCAAGTAGGTCATTGATTCTCAAACTAGGCATGTAATGATCACCTCAGGTTTCTGGTGAGATTAGCGAGAACTATAACTACTCCTAAAAATAGTCATATCCCAGTCTCTAATTCCTAGTAAAAGCAGCAACAGTAGTAGTGGTTACTGGGTGTGTCCGTGCTCCTGGTGCAGCTTTTGAGCTCTGCCTTTTCAGAAGTTTAATTTCAAGTGCCTGTTGGCTTCAAACTTTTGACTATAACTTGCTTGATGTTGTCAGAACTCTCAGCTCCAGCCTTACATCACTGTTGAATGCATAGAGTTGATACAGAGCTCGGAACTGCTGTTTTTTCTGTCTCTAGCTGATACTCACGGATTTTTCTTGTACCTTCCTTGTATGGAGGAGGACTGGCCTAAAGCTTCCAGTGTGATGTCATTTTCCCTGTGTAGATTGTAGAGGAAAGCAGCAGAGCTGCAATTAATCATCTGCTTGCTGGTGCTAAGATGCATGGATCCATGTGCTGGATCTTAGCGTTTGTGGGTTTTATGGTTGGTTTTTTTTGGTTGTGTTTTTTTTTTKKTTTGTTTTGTTTTGTTTTTGTTATTGTTGTTTGTGGGTGGTTTTTTTGTTTTTTGGTTTTTTTTGTTTTAACAGAGGCATAGCCCTGGCACAATTGCTGGCAAATTTAAAAGCAATAGGTTCACCTGCTGTGTGATGTTCCATACTTACAGGGTAGCCATTTGAACAGTGAGTTTGGAGTGCTAGTCCACGTAGGGTTGCTTTTCTTTTTGTGACATGCGACATGTTAAATGGTCTTTTGATGATAGTAATAATTGACTGTTGGATTTAATTTGTCAGTTGTAAGACTGAGCCATGGAGAATTACGTTTTCATATTTAAGAAAAAAGTTAACTTCCTGTCACTTCTGGTAGAGGAGAACCGGTTGAAGCCTTTTTAAATCATCTTTCCCCCTCTATTTTTGAAGGAGCAAACGTGAATAGGACCACAGCTAACAACGATCATACAGTATTGTCCCTGGCCTGTGCTGGCGGTCATTTGGCAGTTGTGGAGTTACTGCTAGCTCATGGTGCTGATCCTACGCACAGATTGAAGGTTTGTCGCTCAACTACCTTATTTTCCTCTGAGGTAGTCTTTCGTTAATCTTAAAACTAACGATACCCAAGTGAATTTGCTCCTTTTGTTTTCTCTGCAACTGACCCAACATGTCACGATTTAAATAGAAGTAAGATGCAAGAGCTGGTATTTCCACAAGCAGGCGTCACGCTCATGAACGTAGTTACAGAAGTTGGAGTTAGGAGGAGTGCCGGTCGGTTGATTACCGTGAATGTAAAGGTTGCATTCCAGTTGTAAGGTCATGATAGTGGAAGGGGAAGGAAAATTTAAAAAAATACTAGGTTTTTTGGAAATACTTGGTAGAGTCCTTAAGTTCATATGTGGACTTACTGCAGATTGAATGAATGTTCATTAAAGCAATCGTAATAGATACTGTGTCGTGTCTCCCAAAATGCTTCAGTGTTGTCGTGTTTTGTTGATGCTGTTTTCTAACGCTGTGATTTTTCCCTCTTTAGGATGGATCAACTATGTTAATAGAGGCAGCAAAAGGTGGTCATACCAGCGTGGTTTGTTACCTTCTAGATTACCCAAACAACTTGCTTTCTGCTCCTCCACCTGATGCTACTCAGCTGACCCCACCATCCCATGATTTAAATAGGGTAAGATTGAAGGGCTGATTATCTGTGGATTTGTGGGGCTTCTTTGCATTTCCTCTTGCAGCTTACTCAAGAGTTTAAACATGAGAGAAGAGTCAGTCATGTCGCTTTGTGAACTACTGAACCRTAGGTGAACGCACTGAAAATGATTTTGAGCTGTTGTGAGAATGGTGAAGACGCTTTGAGCATCACTGTGTAGTGCTTTAATCGTTGTTCTTCTTGCTCTATAAATATTATTGGAAAAAATGATGAGGGGAAAAAAAACCCCAGCAAGTGAAAAGGTCTGCTTTAATGAGGCTCTTCGGAATTACAGTTGTAGCCCACTGTGGCTTGTATTTGCTTTATCATAGTATAGCGTTGTACCATGCTGAGATGAGTATTGTTTGGCAAGTAATTTCTTAGGTTAAAAACGCAAAGTATATACGAGTCAGATGATCTCAAATTGTTAACTGTTGAACTCGGCATATTAAAAAACGTATTGAATGTTATTAGTCACCGTTGAAGTCTGCTTTTCTAACAGGTTTTGTTTACCTTCTATTGAATTATAACTAGATTAGAGTATGAGAAAAGTAATCTGTTAGTATCCAACATTTTAGGCTCCTCGTGTACCAGTGCAGGCGCTGCCCATGGTCGTCCCACCCCAGGAGCCTGACAAACCCCCTGCTAATGTCGCCACAACCCTTCCCATCAGAAATAAAGGTCAGTCTTAGTTCTGCAGCTTATTTTCTAAATATCCTTCCTAGCTAGAAGATAGAGGGTTGCACTTCTAGCAGAGTAGTTCCTATGAAGAGTGTTTATGGATTCACTCAAGGAAACTGCGATTTTTTTTATTTTTTTTTTTTAAAGGATTTGCTTATCCGCCAAATGCGAAGTATCAGTCATCTAACCCGTAATCATAAAGCGTCAAGAAATCTGCCTAAGTAAATATGTTAAAATATATATTAGTCTGACATACTGGACTAATGAAAAATGTCACCCAGAAGCCTATATAAATTTGATAATGGAAGCTGTAAAAACGATGTTAATCTCCATATCATAGTTGATTGGATAACTTGTGTTTACTTAGGGTAGTAGTCTTGGAGTGGGTTTGACTAATTTGACTGAAGGCGGAATTTCTTGTGCTATAAAATACTTAGTCTGATGTGGCTCAGGTCCTCCTAGGACTAAATTTGCATCTATTTTGATATCGCCATTTTGACACTTAACGCTTTCTGTACTTAAGAATTCTCTTCCAAAACAATTTTTATCAAGGATCAGCAATAGTGCAAATACAGGCGTGCATGTCACAAAATTAATACTGTGTGTACACTTGTATTGTTCTGGAAATACAGCGAGGATGACTGGAAGAAACTGGGCACCTCCACTGACTCAAATCCTGAGTTTTGATTTGCCTTTCGCCCTTCAAAATTAACCGATTGTTCTTTCTCCAACCGGTATGGCAGACCGTGTCAGCTGTGTTACTGTGGACTTCTTCATAAAAGATGAATTGGATTAGTCCATCGCTCATTCTTACAGGAAGGCTGAAATATTTGCCTTGCCTGGGCAGAGAGCTGAGTTTTGACACAGGCAAAACCATGTCTGCTATGGATAAAATGTAGTGGCTAAACATACCCTGTTAGATCATGTTAAATATAAATGACTATACTGGGTTCTAGCGCTGTTTGTCAACTGAGCAAAGCTGGATACCTGTAGTGAAAGGATTCAGTAGTCCTAGAAAGTGTAGTGCTTCCTAAAACGTACCGAGTTATTCACAAAACTGGTGGCCTAGAACAAGTCACATGTCCCTCGACATGTTTTTGCATCGCTTTTGCTGTGCTTTCAGGGCTGTAACCATACGTTTATGTCTTAACGCCATACCAGACGCAAAACATCAAGTAAAGAGACAGCATATCCTTTCTTTTTGTTTCCATTTATCTTGTAGCACCACTTGA
This sequence comes from Phoebastria nigripes, assembly GCA_035582835.1. Classification (NCBI taxonomy): domain Eukaryota; kingdom Metazoa; phylum Chordata; class Aves; order Procellariiformes; family Diomedeidae; genus Phoebastria; species Phoebastria nigripes. The sequence continues at coordinate 304,869 of JAYKAV010003217.1, read as the reverse complement.
TAACAGCGGCTCTTGAGACAATCGCTTCATTTGGCAAAAGTATAACAATTGTTGGAGTAAATATGTCAACGTAGCGCAGGGTTATTTGGAATGTATGCGCACTAATCTGTACTGTTAAATTGCAATCTGACTGCTGTATTAAAATTGATAGCGAAAGATACGGTTTTCTTTGAGGGCCTTACAGTACACGCTGACCTTCTGTGGGTGCTGTGTCTTGGTGCATAACCGGCCATTTAGCATCCCAACAGTAGCTCTATAATGAGGATGCCATTCATATGCACTTCCATTGGTTCTGAGGGGGTTTCTTTTTCACACAGCTGCTTCTAAACAAAAGTCCAGCAGTCATTTGCCAGCAAACAACCAGGATGTACAGGGTTACATCACCAATCAGTCTCCAGAGAGCATTGTAGAAGAGGCTCAGGGCAAGTTGACAGAGCTGGAGCAGAGGATAAAAGAAGCCATAGAGAAGAACGCTCAGCTGCAGTCCCTGGAATTGGCACACGCAGACCAGCTCACCAAAGAGAAGATTGAGGAGCTGAACAAAACGAGAGAGGAACAAATTCAGAAGAAACAAAAGATTTTGGAGGAACTGCAGAAAGTGGAGCGAGAGTTACAGCTGAAAACTCAGCAGCAGCTAAAAAAGCAATATCTAGAGGTAAAAGCGCAAAGAATTCAGCTCCAGCAGCAGCAGCAGCAACAGTCTTGCCAGCATCTGGGACTACTGACTCCTGTTGGGGTAGGAGAACAACTCTCAGAGGGAGACTATGCACGATTACAGCAAGTGGACCCCATCTTGCTTAAAGATGATCCTCAGCAAGCTGCTGCGCAGACGGGTTTTGCACCAATTCAGCCTCTGGCGATGCCACAAGCTTTGCCTCTGGCAGCAGGTTCCTTACCTCCCGGGTCCATCGCAAATCTTACAGAACTGCAAGGTGTTATAGTTGGACAGCCAGTATTGGGCCAAGCACAACTAGCAGGGCTGGGGCAAGGAATACTGACAGAAACACAGCAAGGGTTAATGGTAGCCAGCCCTGCTCAGACGCTCAATGACACGCTGGATGACATCATGGCAGGTGGGTTTATATCGTTATGAGCAGGTATAATATTTGCTTGACCAGTTGAGGGTATGTCCACTTCTTTATGTATGTGTGTGTGTGTGTGCGTGTGTTTGTGTATTCCTGCTACCCCTACAGCAAGTACCGCTAGCCTCCTGATCCCTGTCTTTAGGAGTTCAGAAAACTAGTTTTAACTTTTCAATTTGCAGGGTTGCCTTTCCTTTTGTTGAGCTAACTGGTGCCTGTTTGTCAGGTTGGTATGTCGGAAGTGGCATTTTTAAGTCTTGATAGTTGGCGGGGGCGGGGGGATATGCTAGGGTCTAACAGTTCTGTTACGGCCCGTTTGTATCTCAGGAACAACATCTTGACGATACTGGTTAGTACTTTGGACTAGCTAACTGAAAACTGACTCGGAGCACTCAGAATGGGCTTTGAGCAACTATAGTACCACACCAAGCTTACAATATTTAAGGAACCTGTAGGCTTGTCTTTTGAATGAGAGCTGCTCTAGTTGGCCTTGAATAGTCTACCTGTTGGAAGCTTTTACTTCTGTTTGGAAAAGAAGATGATAATCCTAGGACTCTTAAAAACGTCTACTCATAAAAATGGCTGCTTTGCCAGCAAAAAAACAAATTTAGCCTTACCAAGTTCTTAATCGCTTTGGAGAATTCTCTACCCAGTGACACCAGTGCTTTAAGGCCTTAAGTAGTAACATAAAAGAATGAAACAGGTTTTAAATACTGTAGGAAATGTGCATTGTTGTTAGTATTGCTTTCCTTTACACCCACTTCAGTTGCACCTAATCCCCTTTCTGTGTTAAAGTAGTCGCTTTTGACTACTTTAGCTGAATACAGATTAACTGTTAGGACATAGCGTTAAAAAAGATTGGGTTRCTCGGTGAAAACTTGCTGAGGTGCTCTTGGTTAAGCCGATGAACTTTCATTTTTAAAAGTGCTGTCTATTTTGACAAGTCGGCTTTGTAAAGCATGTTAGGATGAGGGGCGTGTGCCAGAGGAAAGGCGGGTCTCCAAGAAAGTTTTAGCCCAGAGGTGCAAGGGTGTGGAGCTGGTCCTGCGTATACTGCAAGAGTTACCGGAGTACAATAGTGGTGCAGAGGGAATAGAAGATTCCACAGTGGTTAAAAATACCAGGTGGTGATTGTTTAAAATACTTGGAACAGAACTTTTCAAATCAGGCTCCTAATGAGGAACTCGATGTTCAGGGAAAGCCTCTTTAAAGATTACTGAAACTTACGGGAGCTACAGAGATGATTTTCTGAAAATCCGGTGTTAGAATTGAAGCCTAGACATACAGATTGGAAGCTGTCAGTGAATAAAAAAACCACACTGGATGCATGAAAAAGTAGATAAAACTATGTCCATTGTGCGTCGATAGTGAAGATTTCTCTCACGTGGAGCTGCTGGGATACATAACAATACCAGCTACTCAATTCAAGAGATGGGATAATTACAGTTCTTGGTTACTTATGAAGAATCTGTGCAATGCACTTAAATTGTGTTTAAATATAACTTAAGCTTTGATTTAGGACACTTGTTATGTGTTTAACTGCATATAACATCTTGAGAACCTACGATTTTAGGTCATCTATCACGTACCCAAACACTCATGCATGCCTTTTTGGAAAGGTCAGTTATTTCCCATGTGCATTTGGGTGAATGTTTTTGTAGTACTTAAGTCGCAGGTCTTAGTATGTGCATGCACACGTGCAATTGGGAATGAGGTCTAAATTCATAGAATCGTGGAATAGTTTGGATTGCAAGGGACTTTGAAAGGCCATCTAGTCCAACCCCCCTGCCGTGGGCAGGGATGTCTTCAACTAGAGCAGGTTGAACCAACCTGACCTTGAGTCTTTCCAGGGACGGGGCATCTACCACCTCTCTGGGCAACCTGTGCCAGGGTTTCACCACCCTCAGCGTAAAAAACTTCTTCCTTATATCTAGTCTAAGTCTACCCTCTTTTCTTTTAAAACCATTACCCCTTGTCCTGTCGCAACAGGCCCTGCTAAAAAGTCTGTCCCCATCTTTCTTAAGCCCCTTATAAGTACTGAAAGGCTGCAATAAGGTCTCCCCGAAGCTTGCTCTAATCCAGGCTGAACAACAACCCTGACTCTCTCAGCCTTTCTTCACAGGAGAGGCGTTCCATCCTCCCGATGATTTTCGTGGCCCTCCTCTGGAGCCGCTCCAGCAGGTCCGTGTCTTTCTTGTGCTGAGGGCTCCAGAGCCGGACACAGAACTGCAGGTGGGGTCTCGCCAGAGCGGAGCAGCAGAATCCCCTCCCTGGACCTGCTGGCCACGCTGCTTTGGATGCAGCCCAGGGTACGGTCGGCCTTCTGGGCTGCGAGCGCACGTTGTCGGCTCGTGTCCAGCTTTTCATCCACCAGTACGCCCAAGTCCTTCTCGGCAGGGCTGCTCTCAATCCCTTCATCCCCCAGCGAATTGTGCTCTGGAAGGCATTTGTGTCAAGTCTGTTAAAAGCTGTACAGACACAATTCCATCTTTGCTTTTCTGTCAAATGGCTAACTTTAGGGGTTTTTTTTAAGCGAGAGCAGATACACACCTGAGTATACAACTTAAGTGTCAGCTTGAATCCACACATCAGAATTTAGTATGGAGGTGAAATGGGCTCAGTGTAGCACAGAACATGTAAGCAGCGGCTAAATATTTTATCAGTAGCTTTGTGTCTTGCTTTAATAGGGACCCTCTAGAGTATTCCCATGGATTTGAATCTCTGCTTCCGAGATGTCTTGAGTTTACTTCCGTCACGGAGCTGTGGCTTGCAGCGCCGGTTACAAAAACAAAGCTTCACCTTGAATGTGCAAACTTTTATCTAATGTTCATCTCTGTGCTTAATGAGTTGCAAACAATGAGTTTAATTTCCCCTTTTTAAGTACTTGTTTAAAACAAGGCCAGGTGTGCAAATGCTGGTATTTGTCAGAGGCGAGTATAAGACATCGGTATTGCTGTAAAGGTCAAGTGTTGTTCCTAGATAAACTCAGGGACTTGAGAGTAGGATTCCTTGCTATTAGAGAAGCTAATTGGTCTTACCAGAGCTGTACGCAATTTGCCTGGTAACACAGTGAGAGAATGTACCAAGTTAAGGGGTTTGGGGTTTTTTTTAAAGAAAGAAATAGGGTAAGTTGAAAAAGTAGTAAACAAACTTTGAGTTTTAACTTGGGCTCCTTTCTGATCCTGCTGGAGTTGATGAAGAGCGAACCTTTTGCTTGTCAGCTTCAGATGTTGGACAAGGTCTTTGCTTGCTCTGAGGCTAGTGAATAGAAGTATTTTTTAGGGTTAAATTATGTAACTCTTGAATGCAAACATTGCATATGTTAAATGGTGTGTTAAGGATATAAAGAAAAAAAAAAATGTCCCTGTTTTTAATAGCAAACTTCTTTTAAAGTAGTAATTATTCCAAGGATTATGTCCAGTAACAGAGCCTCACAAATAACTTCAGGAATCTTGAAGCCCTTGGTAAGATTAATTCCTGGAAGCTACCTTGTGGGATGAGTCAGTTTTAACTGTAACTGTCTAAATTAGTACGTAAGAAAAAAATATGCCTTGACTGTAAGTTCTTCACAGAAACTCAATACTGAAAAAGTAACTGTAGAGCACCAGCATCACAGAAAAATCGGGAGGTTCTGTCCCACTCGCGACCCACGCGGGAGCTGCAGAAAACTGAGGATGCGAGCTTTTATGCGCTGGTGTAACTAAAATTGGTTGCTGGCGATGGTTACGCTGTTCTTGCAAATGGATGATAAATGCATTTAGACCTTTGTCCTTGGAATATTAAGAGACTTCCATCTATTGCTAGGCAGCTGATTTTGTGTGGGACTGAGCCTGTGATAGTCCTCCTTACAGACTATAATTAATAATCATCGAGACTACGGGTGTGGTGTGGTTTTCAGGCTTCACCCATGGAGCTGTTAGTGCATAGAAGCAATGCTGTGTGTTTGAATTCAGTACATAACTTTGACTCTTGTAATTCAARGCATGTTATGCATCTGAAGTGTTCTGTATTGATTTTAAGCATGTGTGGCATGAACATAGCTTTTAATAACTTAAGATGCTGCAGAGAAATTGGGGGCAGAGGAGAGGAAACGTGTAGAACAAGCCTGTTGAGATGGCTTGAAACAAGTTGAAAAAAGCTGAGTAGGAATCCAATATATTTCTTGTAACGTGGTTTTTCTCAGTCCCTCATTTTGGCGTATTGCAATGTAATGTGAAACAGTTCTTAGAAATATCTACTGTTGACATGACAGGAGATAAGGAATAAATGCGTAAGAACAGTGCAGTGCCCACCACAATCAGACAACACTAGTAAGAAACTTAATGGTCGACATAAAGATGAAATGCGATTATAAAGTTGCTTGGTTTCTGTAACATCTTGCACGTAGTGAAAATACAAAGTATTCAAGGAAGCAGCAAACTTGAACAGCGCAAACAACCCCGCGTTTCTTTGCAAAATGTTAGGCTTTTTTCCAGATACACGTTTTGATTTAGGACGTGTAGGTCGGTAAGGAAAAAATCCCGTTGGCTCAAATGTTAAGTATCTTGTGCTAGTTTTCAGGTTTTCTAATTTGTCAGCTTGGCCGTTTTCTTTCGTCCCCTGATACTGGGGCTGCATTTGTAAGCCAAATGCTTCTCTGGATGGTGAGGCTGTTGGGCATGGGGGAGAAGGTAGCAGCTGTGAGGGGAGGTACTTTAATTAATTCAAGCTAAGAGAAAGTTGAGATGTCCAGAAAGAAATCAGTATGAAGAACAGCTATGCTCCTAATATCAGTAAGCACAAAACTGGTTGTCTAATATCCAAACAAGTGTAAAAGACTTTGACGAGGGTAGTCAAATGGTGCTTGGGGTGATGTATTCTGACAAAGAAGTTTGACCTTGTTTCGTAACGTGATTTAAGACCGGTAGCTGGTCCCATACCAAGGCACGTATATACTAAAATATTCTAATAGTGAACTAGCTTTGAAGACTTTGTTTTCCCAGGCTTGAAGTAATGATGTTTTAATGTTAAAGTACAGACTTTCAGTTAAATTTTGCCACTGGTCCTTTAGAGTAGATGGAGGGGCAGAGGGAAAGATAAACCTTTGACTGTCAGTGCATTTAGATTTGATGATCATGCTAGCTGGTTACTCTCTTCGCTGCTGAAGACTGTTGTGAAAACCTTTTGGCTTATTGAAAACTTTTAATATTTTTGTTTGGACACCATAAAGATTCTGTTCATTGCCCTTGGCATGCTCATTACAAATTTGAACTCTGCACAGGTGATGTTGAAATAAATATAATTGAAGTCATTACCCATAAAAATTAATATCTTGTCTCAGTGAAATGTGCTGTAGGGATACAAACTATATTTGTCTGTGAATTATTGCTGAAGCACACTTGAAACATATTTGAGAACTGTTAAGTCAATGTGCATATTCTCCTCTACTGGCATGCATAAAAGCATTTATATATGGGTTGTACAATAAAGGTTTTCTTCCTTGTGGAAAGAGGGGTGTTGGCTTTTAAACATGTCTCTYTTTGGTTTGTTTTCTTTGGGTTTTTTCCTCCCCCTCACTGCAACACCATTGGTATAAAAAACAGACTTTACCTGAATTGAGACCTTCCTAACTACCTTGATTTTTTTTTTCTTTTTTTAAGAAGTTGAAGAACTTGAGTAGTGCCTCCTGTAATACAGTAGATGCTCCCCTTATTGGGACTACAGCAGTAATTCTTAGCAACTGTTTAAAATACGTGTGCTACTGTAGCAGGGTTAACTTTTTTCACGTGTGGATTATGTGACGATCATGCTTTTGTATCTTCTGAGTTAAGCATATTTGGTTAGTTTCCGGTCCTTTTTGCCATCTTTATCGGGTTCTTTTGGACTAGATGTGAGAGTCAAGAACCGTGATCCTCTATAACTCCTTTACTGTTTTATGCTGCTTTAACTTCTTCTTTGAACTTACAGAAAGAAGGTAAATATGCTAGTTTTTCGAAACCACTTGTTATGACGGTATATGTGAAGAGGGGAGCAGGAGCTGAAACTGACAACTTCTTATCCTTCTATATGAAACCAATTTGCAGTTGTGTTTTTAGGTTGTATCTCTAATTTACAGTCAGAGTAAGGAATGAGACGAGATGAAATTAGATGTTCCAACTGAATGATATTTTGTTACGATCTTTGGTTAGTTCTCCTCTGTGCAGAACTCCCTTAGGCCATAGTTTTTGACCTTACGTCAGAATATTTTGGTTTAGCTTCAGTATGTTTCTTTTAATCCATACCTGGTGTGATTTGTCTCCTAAGATGAGAAAAGTTTTCAAAAGGCACTCTAATATAAAGATGAAAGGAGTTTGAATCTTGATTTACTCTTAAATATAAGGTTAATCATACTTTTTATATTATGAGTAGGGGGTTCTTTGTTTCTTTCATTGACGTTTATTAGCTTCTTTGCTGGGATTTGGTATAGGAAGTCCAGAAATTAAGTTAGTAACGGATGAAAAACATAACTGCCTTGCAGAGGAGGGAGTACACAAATTGGCATGTTAGGATACATTTTTTTGTGGCATCTGTTGAAAAACTTACCACTTCAAATTAAATATAGGAGCTAATTATCAATGGCTGGCAGTCAGGGACATGGCTGATAATTAAACCTGTTTGAAAAATGAACAGGACTTGAAAAGTTGGGGATAAAGGGGCATTATTTTGATGTTCCGTAAGGTTACTCGGTGTGTACTAGATGAACGCTGACGATGGAGTGGAAACTGCATTTCTTTCATTTTGCAGTTAAAGGTGCTTTTGTCAACTTCACAGGAGAAGCGTACAGTGCTTTGCTTTCTCCTTGGCTGGTCAGACCTGACAAAGACCTGTAGAAATACTGGAGAAGAGTCTGAGAGAAAAACATTGAGTTCTTTGAAGGAAAAAAAACAAAAAGCAGGAAAATGGGAGATTTTCCCCAAAGGCTGTTCTAGATTCAAGCTTGCTCTGTACTTTTAAACATTATATGTATGAAATTAATTTCAGGCAAGTGTGGCAGTCCGTGCTATTTTGTGTCATGTCGATATACTGTCATGAACTGTGAAATAGTATTACCTTTTGCTTATCCTAACAACCTTGACCAAAGTTTCTGCAAAATGGCTGTTAAAGAAGCTTCCACTTCTCTGGTTTCAACCAATTCCGCCATGTGAGCATCCTGACGCTAGCACTGTTGCTTTTTTGTTATGTTTATGGGGGCCGGGGTGGTGGGGGTTGAAGGTTGGACAGACTTTTATATGAGAATCTTTAAACTGTTTTAAAAAAAATTGCATAGATGCCCATTGATTGGACTTGTTCTGCAGTCCTGCTTCTAAAGGTATGGAACTCGTGGTCCAAATAACGGCTGATGTGTTGTAAGAAAGATCTTTGGTTTAAAAAAAAAAAAAAAAATTTTTTTTTTTTTTTTGTGGTGGGCTTCTAGAAAACATGCCAATCTGGTATTTAGCTATTTCTTTGATCTAATGCAGTTAACCTTTTTCATAGTTGTTAAATTCAAAGAGTTAAAGGTTCAAAGATTGGGCTAAATGTGTAGAAAATATGTATTTGTGGAAAAAAAAGTTTTTAGGGAGTTCTGTCTGTCAGTGGGAGTTCTGTCCCACTGTTCATTTATTGTCACATTAAACATTTCAAGTAAAGTGTTTTGCTTTTATTAAGTGTAATTATTCTGTTCAACAGCAGTGAGCGGAAGAGCATCTGCAATGTCAAACACTCCTACCCACAGCATTGCAACTTCTGTCTCCCAACCTCAGACGCCAACTCCGAGTCCTATCATTTCTCCTTCAGCCATGCTACCGATCTACCCTGCTATAGATATCGATGCGCAGGTAAGCCTGCAATTGTCACTGCAGCACAGGTGTGTGAAGCTATTTTGCTTCTGCATCCTGAATAATTCAGTGATAGTAAACAGCTCTGTCGTATAATGAATTGGGTTCTAGAGACTTGATTTGCTGCTTTTAGGAAGTCTGTACAACTCCTCGGAGAGTTGCAACCCACTTTCCTCTGTGGTCTCGCTGAACAAAAGAGAAGGTCTTTGAATGACTAAACACTTGTATTTCTTACTTCTTTGTTGTCGGAGTGATGATGAGAAACAGCAAAGTTGTCTTCTGACAGAAATTAAATATTTTTCCGGCCTGGTATCTGAAGACAAAAATAAGCCTTGAAATGTTGCACGCTGTTTTTTCCGGTTGTGCTTGAAGTTGTTGGCCAGTGATCAACCAGCTTGACAGAAGTATGAAAGTATTGAAACTAGTAATTTCTGTAGATTTTTTGAACAAGAGGAAATAGTTCAAGCTCTCATTTCCGCTAAAGAAAAGGCATTTCTGTATTGAAAGTAATTTTCAAAAGGGCTACTTCATGTTGACTTGCAGCTAGCTGGCCGTCAAAAAAAAAAGCATACATGTACTGACTAGTATATGTGTATGCACAGTTCTCGACTATACATAACATGGCTAAGACGTGGGCAATGTGGAGAAGAGGAGAGGCATGAGATTGTTGTAGAGAAAGGGAGAGAAACCTCTGGAAGACCAGCCGTGGCTACTTCAGCTGCTCGTGGCACTTGGCTTGGTTTCTGCTGTGACTGTGTCCAGCAGCTCTTGCCGTAACCTGACTGGCCTCGTCGTTGTTAGCTGGTAGACACCAGTGCAGGTCGTTGTTAGCTGGTAGACACCAGTGCAGGTCGTTGTTAGCTGGTAGACACCAGTGCAGGTCGTTGTTAGCTGGTAGACACCAGTGCAGGTCGTTGTTAGGTTAAGTTGCCAACTACCCTGGCTCATAGTAAAGTAAAGTAAAACTAAGTTCTCGTAGCAGCTAAGAAGTGTGTGTGTGTGTGTGTGTGTGTCGGTTTTGGGTGGGTGTTTGTTGTTGTTTAAGAAGAGAGAGATCTCATTTTAGTCAGTCCCTATGCTGTAACTAACAGTGCTAGTAACCCTCTGAGTTTCTCAGTTGCTCTTTCAAATAGGATGGTGGTCGTTTACATGGGCCCTGGAACGCTGAGAAATGAAATGCACGTGGTTTCATTGCAAGTGTTTAATAGGCAGAATCAAGGTTCATAAGGGCTCTGTGCTGTTACCGAGAACTGTCTACCACTAGAAATGCTCGCTTGGAGAAAGTGTATGAGTGCTCTAGATGGGGAAAAAACTTAAAAGCAGAGCGTAAGCTCAAAGGCTTCTGTATATCTTCAGTTGTTTTGTTCTTCTCGGTTACTGTGATTTGTGGACTCACTGTATCTGATTTCTACTGTTCAGAGGCTTCGGCAACAGTAGTGGTGAGGTCGGGAATTTTTCCCCCTTTGTTTTAACCGGAGGGTTAACAGGTAAAGATAAAATTCTTATCTTCATTATACCATCTAAAGGTCACAGTCAAGCAGGGGCAAAGAAGTCGATCTAGTTGGCAAAGCATAGATGAAATCCCGCTTCTTGAACTATCTCAGTTACTGTCAGGAGTTGTTCTCCAATTTCTAAACGGAGCTGACTTGAGAAGTAGAATCCTGTTATGAACTTGAACACAAAAGATAACTGTGAGGTAATCAGTAGACATGTCTTAAGGTTATAGAAGCTTTTTATTCTGTCACAGATATAGCTGTACTTGGGCTAACATGCAATATGACAGGGGTTGTACTTGAAAAAGGAAATAGTTATAATCTTGTGTATATGATGTCTGTTTCTTTTAGACTGAGAGTAATCATGACACAGCGTTGACACTTGCTTGTGCTGGTGGCCACGAAGAACTAGTACAAACGCTGCTAGAGAGAGGAGCTAATATTGAACACAGGGACAAGAAAGGTAGGTATCTCACTGTGGCAGTACAGACCCTCTCTGGTTTTCCAGTGTATCACACTAAATAAATACACAGTAAGCATCGCCTTTATGTGAAGCTTTTAGGCTTGCTTTTCTGGTGGTTTAACTTATGTCACTTAAGCTGTGAATGTGGACTCTTCAAACGTCCTTTTTCATTTCAGGGTTTACTCCGCTTATTTTGGCGGCTACAGCTGGCCACGTGGGTGTTGTTGAAATCTTACTGGATAATGGAGCTGATATAGAAGCCCAGTCTGAGAGAACCAAGGACACTCCCTTGTCTTTGGCTTGTTCAGGAGGGAGACAAGAGGTGAAGTACAACTTAAGTTTTCAAAAGCAGTGTATAGATTACATATTGTTTCAGTATACTAAAGCAATCTTCCAGATAAGTTACAGTAACTTAATTCACCATTCTATTTCAGGATGTTGTTTTTTAAAAAGGATGCAAAGAGCTTCACGTTTTCCAAGTTACGTATTGCAGCATGTTTGACAAAAAATACGTACTCTGTTTTTACAAGCTGGACCAGTGCTGTGCGGACGACCTCATGATTGTAAACATCAGTGGCTCATTATGGGGCTTTTAACAGCATAATTAGATGTAGATACGAAAGTGAATGCGATGAGTGTTCTCGTTGAGAAGCTGGAGTCAGACATGAATCGGCTCCCTATATGAGCCAAGAGGGTTTTCTAATGGATTCTGTATAGGCCGTAGGATATTGGAGTACTGCAGATGACTCCAGCGTCTCTGACTAAAAACACAAAGAACATTTTCCGAATGATTGATCAAAAGTAAATGTAGGGGAAGGTTTTTTTTTTAATCTTATGTGAAGTAGTGTATTGTGTGACTTAGTTATAAAATCTGCGTTTTGATTTTTTTTCTAACGATTGTTACCAATCTTAACTGTATAATTCTGTTAATGCTTCTACTATTTGGATTGCAAAAGCCACAGTGGAAGCTATGTATTCTGGTGCAGGATCACCATCCTCTGTGGCCATCTGGGAATTAATGCGGTTGGAGACACCTCTCCCGCTTCCACAGGTTGTCTTAACGGTGATACTGTGGCATTTAAAAGGTGATTACTTCCCTAGACAAAATCTTGTTGGAAACTTGTAGCTCTTCTGGCCTGTTTTTAGTGCCATCTGGAAGATTTCAGACGTTGGGGGCATTGGCTGCAATGACAATCACATGGTCTCTCGTGAAGGGAAAGGCCTGCTTTTTACTAAGTGTCTCATAGCAGCCTTTGTGGCCAGCAACCTCATATAGCAAAGGTGAATTTAAGCTTACCTTTTCAGAGATTTGCTTGTCTGTGTTTCTCACGTCATGTTTTCTCTGATGTTTTTTGGGTAAGAAGATGGGAAAACACTGGGCTTTGGGCAGTAGAGACGATGTCGGGATGCCCTCCCGCCCCAATTTTTGTATTTGGCAGTATGTTTGTTCTGTGATTTCAAGGGAAAATATTCTGATTGAAAAGCCCTTGGCTGCGGTTGTGCGGGTCTAATCTAAACACGTTTTACGCTTAAAAGCTAAAAGTGGAGCAAACTAAACATTGCACTGGAGACGGCACAATGGGTTTTCACGTCAGCGTTCATTTTGATTTTATGTTGCTGGACAGTTTAGTTTCTCGTCAAGTCTTCTGCAGAAACTTCATTACAGAATCTAAGCTTCATGTAGAATATGGGAAGCTGTGAATTGTTTGGGTAAGGAAGGAATAATGTAAGAGGTATTTGTGTTGGTTTTGTTCATGTACAGAGAAAACCAGCAAGGGATGCAAATGTTAATTTTTCTAATGGTTCTTGCATGAGATTTCTGTGTACGATCTATACGCTGTTTGGTGTAGCGGTGTAAATAGAGAACATAAGATAAAAGCATGCAACTGCTTTTTTGTTTGCTCCGCAGCTTCGGTTTGAGGATGATTTTTTAACTTGATAGTGAACTGACCATTAAAATGGGAGAGGACAAAAAGCACGAGTACTTTGTATACCGTATTCGAACTGAATCTCTGTTTTGGGCAGTCTTTAAAGACGGCTGAAATAATCATAAAAAGATCTCAATTTTTTCTCGCTTGCTATACAATTTGGTATGAATGTTTTAAGCGTGCTAATAAGCGATCACGATTGATTTTTTTTTTTTTAAAGGAAGTTTCACAGTGGCTTTGGGAACATAGTTGCAGCCTCATCTGTTCATGGAGGTGAGGAGTATAGGGAAGCAACTGAGTAAAATTGCTTTCTTACTGTTGGAAGATGTCAATGGTATATTTAGGCTTCAGAAACATTTGCCCTGGATAGATTTGCAAGTACGGGAGAAAACCAGATGTTATTTCTTGAAACACTGCAGGTGGTGGAGTTGCTGCTAGCTCGAGGGGCAAATAAAGAGCACAGGAATGTTTCTGATTACACACCTTTAAGCCTCGCTGCTTCTGGTGGCTACGTGAACATTATCAAGATTCTGCTAAATGCTGGGGCAGAAATAAATTCCAGGCAAGTTCCCTTTTCACCCCTTCTCTCATGGTTTTTGTAGTGTTCTGAGTTTTTACCCTTTCCAGAAGGATTTCTTGACAACGACGTGGAGCAAAATCTTACTGTTCTTACGTGATCACAACCAACGTATTGTTTAATTTGTAGTAGGCTTCTTTCCTCTTAAGTGAGAAGCGAAAGGTTTTGACTGTGCTTTTCTAACACTTTTTTTAACTTCCATCTCCCGCTATGTATTTTGTTAATTTCCTTCCTATATCATACGATCAGTCGTCTCTGTCAGAGATAGAAATCTTTCTTTTTGCTCTGGTTGGCCTGCTGGATTGAAAATAGTTCTGGGTTACGTGAAGAAAGTGCGTGCGTTAAACCCTTTGTTTTCCCTGTGTAGTTAAATAAAAGCTTTTTCTGTGTGCGTGTGCATGTATGTAATGCTTTTGCATCCGTTGGGAGGTAGAAGATACCTCAGCCGTGCACTGCACAAGTCAAAAGGTCCAAGCGAAAGTTACGCTCCTCGTAAGAGATGCCTTTAAATTTACAGCAATTAAAAGGTAACGTGAATAGTATCTCTAAGTAGAAATATTAGTCCTAAGCAATGCTACTATGGAGAACCTGTTCCAGTTTCAGTAATAGTTGCTGCGTAGCTGATTTTTTGGTCTTGGATAAGTACTCTGCCTTCACTAGTTTTGTTACAGTAATTTCAGAAACGTGACTGTGATTTAAAGAGTTTCTTGGTTTTTCTTTTTTCTCTTTCAGAACTGGTAGCAAATTGGGCATTTCTCCCTTAATGTTGGCAGCCATGAATGGGCACACTGCTGCTGTTAAGCTATTACTGGACATGGGCTCTGATATAAATGCCCAGATAGAGACCAACAGGAATACAGCACTGACTCTGGCTTGTTTCCAAGGGAGAACTGAAGTGGTTAGCCTGCTGCTTGATAGAAAAGCTAATGTGGAACATAGAGCTAAGGTAAGGAGCAAATAGCTGAATAAGGCTCCAAAAAGAGTTGCTTGTAAGTYGTCACTTCTCTGTGGTTATCTGATTTTGTACCCTTTTGTGCAAGTTAACTTCTCTCSTTCAGTTAACTGAAGTGAACCATATAGTGTGAAGAAAAACGGGTGCACTTAAGGGCTAGTATTTTGGTGGTTACACAGTTCATGAAAAATAAGTGCTTCTTCTGAAGCCTTGATTCATCTTCGAGTGCTTACAAGCATAAGAATAGTAATCCATTAACTTAATAAAAATAGAAGGTTTTAATGTATTCAGAAATAGCTAGAATCTTGGCCTAGGTATGCTTGTGGTCTAATCTCTTCTGTCTGGCCATCTGCTTATATCCACAGTGGTGATGCACAATTGAAAGGGGATGCGTGTGCTTGAGAGTCTGTCGGTTGACCCCAAATCTTTAAATGGGAGGAAAGGCTGTTCACTAGAAAAATGGCTAGAATATTGAGGGGGAGGGAAAAAAAAACCCGACCTCCTGCAGATGTGGCATTCTGTTCGCCTTTTCCACTGTACTTAATGGTTGCCACAGAGGAGCTCAAAAGGACCTGCACGGTACTGATTGCTGCTAGGTATTCTTCCTGCTAAAGTTACGTGTCCCCTTGACCTAGCCAGGTGCTTTCTGGATGTTGCTATGTAGGATCTCATAACGAAGGTAGGAAATGGGATTTGCATCACCTGTGGAATAACACRGGCACTTCATGGGACTTAATGCTGACGATCCTCATCCGTTCGAGGTTGGTTGGGTTAGTTTTGAGACACTGACAGCAGTGGGCTTTGAATCCTTTTTAGCGCTTGCGCAGTGGAGAGGGTCACTGCGTTGTGCTGCTCGGTGACAGCTCTTCTCCAGCCAGCTGAAGATGAGCTCACCTTCCAAATGTTGCTAAGCCGTTATAAAATTGGCCAGGTAACAACTGGAATCTGTACACCAGAACTAGAAATACGTTGCTGGAAGTTGAAATAGATCGTGGCTCTCGGGTAAAAAACACCCCCACCCCGCCCCCAACTAATTCCTTATTTTTTCCCGCTTGCTTGTCTTAGACGGGTCTCACACCGTTAATGGAAGCAGCTTCTGGTGGATATGCAGAAGTGGGCAGAGTTCTACTGGACAAAGGTGCAGATGTAAATGCTCCTCCAGTACCTTCCTCACGAGATACAGCTTTAACCATTGCAGCAGACAAAGGGCACTACAAATTCTGTGAGCTTCTCATTAGCAGGTACTGTATTTGCAAGTGTTCTGTTTGAAGAAAAACATCTTGAATATGGCCATACTTAGACTAATCTTTCCCGATATACAGTAGTATTTCCCAGTATACGCTACAGGGTAGGAGATGGGAAAGGTTCTGTGTCTGTCGACCATTACTCTGTATTACTATTTATCGAAAGCGATCAGATGAAGTTCTCTTTGGTGTTAGAGTGCTTGCCTTTGCCCAAATGGACTAACTCAGTTTTTCCTGTCTCACTGAATCATGAATGTTAGAAATAAACAATTTCTTGCCAAGTTTACATATGTGGTACTCATAGTCATGACACACAGCCATTCTAGATGGTAGTGTTAAGTCCTTAAACAACAGAAGATGCGCACAAAACGTACGTCTTAACGATTTCATTTTTTTTACATTGATCACGATGCACATCCGGTGTAGTTACGTTTCCCGATTAGCTTTTGGATATTTCGTTTTCCAAGTAGTCGCACTGGTTGTTGGCTTGCACTTGAAATGATCTAAGTCGAGAATGAGTAAGCTAATGAAGAATACAGTGTACTGATGGATGGGAGTTAATGAAGTCATTAGAGAAGCTTTAGAGACAGCTGACTAACAGCATGATTTAGAGTATTAAAAATGTTTTTAGGCTGAGTTGAGGCTCTTGACAGCATCAGAAGAAACAAAAATACGATTTTGGAAGCTGAAGCACTCTGTGAATGCACGCGTTTGTAAAAATGAGTATTGAATTTTATCCTATTGTTCTTGTGTTGCATGTCCAGTTTGCCAGTCCAGTTGATACATAAAACGAAAATCTGGTCCGGAGTTTTGATTGAACGTGTTTCTCTTTGTAGAGGAGCTCACATTGACGTGCGTAACAAGAAGGGGAATACTCCGCTGTGGCTGGCAGCAAATGGAGGGCATCTAGATGTTGTCCAACTACTAGTTCAAGCTGGAGCTGATGTGGATGCTGCTGATAACAGGAAAATAACGCCTCTTATGGCAGCCTTTCGAAAGGTAGAATATCAAGTTCAGCTTTGGTCTTAGCTAGTACTGTCTCGTTCGTCCCTACGCAGTTGTTATAAATAGAACGTAGCTGACGGAAACTAGATATTTAAAAATACGTTAACTAATTTTAATACTTGGCGTTGAATCTTCAGAAATAGGTATGTGTGTCACCTGTGTAATATCTGTGTTAAATTCTAGTAGAAATTTGCTTCAGAGGCACTTCACTGAGGCTGGTTCTCGTGGGTCTGTTGAGACGTGAAAATTGCAGTGTATCTGTGCAGAGAGGGGGGGAACAAGTGATAGAACTGGGGAGAAGTTGGATTGGTTTCTTACGCAAGAGAGGATGAGCACTTTTGCCAAAAAGAAGTGCGGTTTAGCCTGACGTGGCTCTAGAGATAATTGCTGTTAGCAAGGGAGTGGTGTTCAAGTGCTGCAGTACTTGACAAATTGCGAATGGCTGTAGGAGCCTGTAACTGTTAAGTTGCTAGGGCATTTGAAAACTACCAAAATAAAAGGCGGAAGTATGTGCAAGTATGGCTGGAGTAAGGGCAACCTGACAACAGGTACTGTAATTGCTTGCCTTCTCTTCTGTCATTAATGTGAAGAAACATGCCTCACTAGGTTAGGAGGTGATAAAGATTAAAATAAAGGGGGGAGTAAGTGTTGAGAGCAGCGTTTGAATGAGTTGAAAATAAATATTTTGCAGTCAGTGCTTGGACTAAAGTTTTTCTTAGTCAACCACAAGCAGCCGGCCTGATATAAAATGTCATCCTTGAAATTTCTTTTTCAGGGTCATGTAAAAGTGGTGCGCTACCTAGTGAAAGAAGTAAACCAGTTTCCGTCAGACTCGGAATGCATGAGATACATAGCAACAATTACTGATAAGGTAAGATGGTAAGAAAGAAAATATTTGAGAAGGAATAGTGCTGTGGCCCAGCTTTAGAGTCGATGTTATGAATGGTCTTCAGCTTCCTGGCACACCAGATTTCAGCCAAATGAGTCCCATTGGAATTTTTCAGAAAAAACATTGCAAAAAATGGGCACGTGCGGCCACAGTAACTTTGTGCRCCTTAGTGCTGTCAGAATAGTAGTGAAGGTGGCGTTACTTACTATCCATGCTTATTGTCAAGTGTTCTCCCAGTCATTAACCTCACTCTGCTCTGCACTCCTCCCTGTTGAGCAAGTTGTACTGAATTTATGATGGCTTTTGCAGTGGGGTGGAGGTAGCAGAATGAACTTCTGCCGAGAGCGTGTGTGAGCTTAAGTATGAAGATTAATATCTTGTAAAAAAAAGTTTGTACTAAAAGAAGATAGAAAATAATAATTGACAGTAAAGTGGTTTCTTACAGCATATTAAGTGGACTGCTGCTCTTCCCTGTGGAGGGCCAGTTTTATTTGGCTTATCTTCAGTCCAGATGAAAAGGGCAAAAACTGTTCTGTAGTAAGAGAAACGAGAACAGCAACCGGTGCAGAAATACGGTCGTAATGCTTCTATCTCTTCACTGATCCACTGCGCAGCAATTGAGTTTACTTTCTGGACGTCAAGTTGCGATGAGCGCATGTTGAGGCTGAAAAGGTGCTAATGTTAAAATCAGTATGTGTTTTATTGCCAGTGGCTGTGACCGCTCTCCGCTTTCGTGATGCTAGGCACCCTATGCATTTCAACATTTTCACTGCTATGAAGCCAATATAGGTTTGAGTAGTACTGTAATACTATAATACTCACGTATATCCCAAGCGTCTAAAAAAAATAGTTAAAAAAAGCTTTGCTTTACGATGTATATTTATTTCTGCAGTTGCTTCACCTTTCAGACCCTTTGCCTTTTATTTCATAAAATCTTTTGGTCTTGATAACGGGCGTAGGTTATGAACTGTCTTTGTACCATTTATAGCACACCGAGACACAGGTTATTGGTTGCACGTCACACCTGTGACTAGAATATCAGTTTGCAACGTTGGGCATGAAGTGGAACTTAGTGGAGGGAATTTAAAGTTCTGCTTTAAAAAACTCCTGTGCAAGTAGCGCAACAGTTACTAAATTACAAGTGTAAGCTTGAGATCGTATATTCAAACACATGCGGTGCTACTTTTTCAAACAGGGGGTTGATGTACTTTATCATTTTAGGAGATGCTGAAGAAGTGCCACCTGTGTATGGAATCAATTGTTCAAGCCAAAGATAGACAGGCTGCTGAAGCCAACAAAAATGCAAGCATTCTTTTGGAGGAACTGGACTTGGAGAAGGCAAGTTGAAAGAGTTTGGAGCTGTGAATATTTATTTGATAAAATTCCAATTTCACGTACCTTCGAGATCATAAGATCGGTGAAAGTGTGTATTAAAGTATAGGAGTATGTGTAATGACCATTATTGGAGTGTCTAGAGCTGAGCACCTGGTTGATCAGGTAATCTTTGAACTTTACTTTGACTATTATTCAGAGAAATTGGATCAAGAAACTCCAATGTAACTATTTCTTCTGGAATAACATTGTACCAAAAGAAGGATTTCTGAGTATAATTTTTTGTCAAGTGCATGATAGMTGGGCATTTCCCAGTCACATGGGTGTAGATTTTAGGTCTAAACCCTGTTTTGTGTCTTAAAAATGAAAAAAAATACTAATAATGTTACTAGAAACCATAGTACTGTAGTAGAAATCTAATGGAAAAATCGAAGTAAAAGTATAGTGTCAAATGAGCGCACGCTTTGTATTCAAGCTAATGTTTTAATCTTTGAAAGGGAAATGGGTGGGGTTTGTACTGTACTGCTGACACACACAAGGTTCCAGAAAGAATCCTGAAAATGCATCTTGGAAAACTCCGACTTAAGTTTGTATGGTGTCTGTCCTTTGCTTCTACACTAACCTTCTGTTAACACGAGTGAGCCATCTGTTAGGAAGAAGTAAATACGTAAAAATTGGATCATGGAGAATGTAGCTTCTATTTTGTAAATACGTTAGTCTAAAATGCAAGTTCGGCTTCCTAGGAAATAGAAAGCATTTGCATTTCTTTAAATGCATGGGACGTCTTGTAATACTGTGCCATGTGCTTGACTTGTAGCTAAGGGAAGAAAGCAGGAGACTGGCTTTGGCTGCCAAAAGAGAGAAAAGAAAGGAGAAAAGGAGGAAGAAAAAAGAAGAACAAAGACGAAAACTAGAAGAAATAGAAGCGAAAAATAAAGAGAATTTTGAACTTCAAGCTGCTCAGGAGAAAGAGAAGCTAAAAGCTGAAGGTGATTTTAGATATTTGCCTTACTTTTGAAACACGGCCTTGACTTTATTCCCAGTGCTAAAAAATTGCTGTTCTCGTCAAAACTTGAATACAAGCTTTCTTACGACCTGCTTTCCTTTTGTTTACCTTTTCTAATAAGCCCGTGGATTAGCATGACGGCTTCAGTGAAAGTTATGGGTTAACTTTACCATGGCGATGGTGTCGGCTTGTTTTTTTTTCTTCCAGGTCCCACTACTTAAAACCAGGTCAATTACTTTTTTTTTTTTTTTAGCTTACAAATAGAGTTATAATAATTATTAGTTGAAAAGACTGGCAACCTGGAAATTCCAAATATGTATCATTCTCTTCTTATCCATCGAAACTTGGCTCTTCTGTATCTCGTGGCAGTGAGTTCCATGTGGTGTACTGCGAAATGATGTTCACTGATTGTTGCCTCGCTCTGATATGCTGAAAGAAAGGGAAGATGTGTGACAATTTTTTTCTGTTGTTTCGTATGCTTGTTTATGTCCCCTAATTGCTTGTGTCTGTCGTTCCAGGCCTGAATTAAATTTCACATTTGTTAAATTGCTAATGCTTTTGTTCCAAGAAAAGAATGAAATTCTGTATAAGGTAGCATAAACAAGGGCAGAGGCTCCATGGTATGACATGTGTAATAGCTTTACAGATGTCTGCGTAGTTAGTGGTTCTGCATGTTTCTTGGAGTCTTGTCAAGTTACTCGTGAGTCATTTGATAGGACAGGTGTGATTTGGCAAACAAAACCACACAAGCTTCCTCAAGCCAGCTAAATTAGTACTGTTTTTTTTTTTTTTACTCTTCCATCAGATGATCCAGAGGTCCCAATGGAGCCTCCTAGTGCTACCACTACAACCACCATAGGTATATCTGCAACTTGGACAACGTTAGCAGGTTCCCATGGGAAGAGGAATAATACCATCACCACAGCAAGCTCCAAAAGGAAAAACAGGAAAAACAAAGTAACCCCTGATAACGTTCAGATTATATTTGATGATCAACTCCCGATTTCCTATAGCCAACCAGAAAAAGTGAATGGTGAATCTAAGAGCAGCAGTACTAGTGAAAGTGGTGATAGTGACAATATGAGGATTTCCAGCTGTAGCGATGAAAGCAGCAATAGCAACAGCAGCCACAAAAGTGACAATCATTCTTCCACAGCCGTTACTAACACACAGAGCAACAAAAAGCAACCATCGGTGCTTGTCACTTGTCCAAAGGATGAGAGGAAAGCAGTTACTGGCAAATCATCCATAAAGTAAGTTGCTGGGACCATGGATGCCACTTCAAGGTGGTTGTTGCCCTACATTTGAACGCTGCGCACTTGTCTTTGTGGACTTGCGTTAGTAAATCGGTTGTTAGGAAGTGGATGAGGCAGTGTGTCCTTGCTCTAGTGTGTATAAGGAGTATAAACATTGTTACAGTCTGAACGTGAACTTAGTAGTAGGTTCTGAGGCAAGAAACGTCATCGTGGATCTGGAATTAGGCAATTGTTGGGGTATTTTGCGATGTAATCGTCTCGATTCGAGCAGCTTCTTAATACCGTAGTGCTTTTGGGCTACGAGAGAAAAATGGGTTGGAGGGGCTGAAGAATGGGCAAAATGCAAGTCATCCTTCCTGGGTTTTTTTTTTTGAGTGCCTAATGACAGCATCTAATTTCTTTTAAAGGTTGTCTGAAGTTATTAGTGAAGTGACGAGTAATTCCTTGTCTACTTGCACAAAATCTGGTCCTTCTCCCCTTTCTTCTCCAAATGGAAAGCTAACTATTGCTAGTCCTAAACGTGGTCAGAAAAGGGAAGAAGGATGGAAGGAAGTTGTGAGAAGGTAAGCAAACATTCCCCTAACTCGCCCGTGTTGATGTCCTTTTTCAGAATGTTTTCTCTAGCGTAGCCCTCTCTGGGGTTACTGCGTGACCACCTTCTTAGCGGACCTGATAGATTTCACAAAATGACTGCTATGTAGGTTGAATCACGAATTACAACATTGTTTTGACCAACCTGCCCACTGCTTCGTGCCACGGAAGCGTTTCCCAGTTAATGTTGTTTCTTTTTTGCATAGATCCAAGAAGGTTTCTGTTCCATCAACTGTAATTTCCAGAGTCATTGGCAGAGGGGGATGCAACATCAATGCGATACGTGAGTGCACGGGAGCGCACATAGACATTGACAAACAGAAGGACAAAACTGGAGATAGAATAATAACGATAAGGTAAGCAGGCTGCTGGATTTGCTCGTTCCTGTGGGGATTTTTTCCTCGAAGAACACTTTCCTGTGTAGAAAAATGAAAAGGCTTAGCCTCACCGTCCCCTGAAAGATCGCTTCGAGACAGTCAGTTCTTTGAGGCAGGGGAGACGAATGGGGTGGGGAAACTGAGAACTGCCAGTTGGTACCGTCGCGCTTGTACAAAAGAAGACTTGTGAGATAAGGTGGAGCATAAACGTTAGGATTCTCTGTTTAGACTTGTGGAGATATGGCTAAATATGTAGGCATATTTAGGGAAGTAAACATTTTGACCATTTGGGTTTTTTGGGAGTTAGAGTTTTCAACTTGAGCTTCTTAAATAATTGTTAGTAGTAAGAACATGTCAAGCTCAGTCGTCAGATAGAGAGTTATTTTTCTGTCTGCGTTAGCATGATGGAAGACAGGCTGGATCGTGTGTTGGAGGTACTTTGCTATAATGTACGTAAATGCTTTAGATGCGCTTTCCCTTTTCCCTTCCTTCCTTTTTATAGGGGTGGCACAGAATCGACAAGACAGGCCACGCAGTTGATCAATGCTCTGATTAAGGATCCAGATAAGGAAATTGATGAACTTATTCCAAAGAACCGTTTGAAAAGTTCGGCTGCAAACTCCAAAATAGGGTCCTCGACACCTGCCACCACTACAGCTGCTAACAGTTCTCTCGTGGGCATCAAAGTGACCACTGTAGCTGCTTCGTCAACATCTCAGACTGCCTCCGCGCTCACCGTGCCTGCAATTTCTTCAGCATCCACTCACAAAACCATGAAGAACCCAGTGAATAATGTGCGGCCTGGTTTCCAAGTTTCTCTTCCATTAGCATATCCTCCTCCGCAGTTTGCACACGCTTTACTCGCTGCTCAGACTTTCCAGCAAATCCGTCCGCCTCGGTTGCCCATGACACACTTTGGAGGTACTTTCCCACCAGCTCAGTCCACATGGGGTCCGTTTCCTGTTAGGCCGTTGAGCCCTGCAAGAGCTACCAACTCACCGAAACCTCACATGGTGCCTCGCCATAACAGTCAGAACAGCAGCGGTTCTCAGGTGAATTCAGCAAGTTCTTTGACAACTAGTCCAACAGCTACAACAAGTTCAGTGGCTTCTACTGTGCCTGGTTCTTCTGCAAACGGCAGTCCAAGTTCACCTTCAGTCAGGAGACAGCTTTTCGTCACGGTCGTGAAGACATCAAACGCCACAACGACCACAGTGACGACCACGGCGAGTAACACGAGCACAGCGCCTACGAATGCCACGTATCCAATTCCTACTGCCAAAGAACACTACCCTGCATCTTCCCCCTCATCTCCTTCTCCTCCTGCGCAGCCAGCAGGTGTTTCCAGAAGCAGTCCTTCCGATTGCGCAGCAACCTCTCCGAATAAAGGTGCACCTTCGTCTGATCCGGAAGTGGGTAGTCCGCCAGCAGTGGAAACGAGCAGCTCGACCAGCAGTAGGCAGCCCAATTCTGGTACCGGCAGCTCATCTGTGCACCCTGCTCATCAGCAGCCTCCGGGAGCTCCTCTGCAAGAGGCAAGACCCCCTCTTCAGCAACCTCAGGTTCCTGCACCAGATCCTCGAATGGTTGTGCCTCCAAATTTAGCAGCGACGAGCTCATCTGCTCCTGTGGCAGGTCCAACAAATGCCCCGATGACCTATCCCATGTCTCAGACGTCAATGGGGTCTTCTCAGCCTGCAGCTAAGATGGAAACCCCGGCCATCAGACCGCCTGTCCATGGAACCGGTAGTGTCCATAAGAATCCAGCTCCCGTGCAAAATTCTTCTGTCGCAGTCCTCAACGTTAATCACATCAAAAGGCCCCACAGTGTTCCTTCTTCAGTGCAGCTTCCTTCTACCTTAAGTACACAAAGTGCTTCTCAGAATTCAGCCCATCCAGCAAACAAGTCTATGGGTAACAATTTCAGTGCTACCTTACCATTTGGGCCCTTTAGTACGTTGTTTGAAAACAGTCCTACGTCTGCTCATGCCTTCTGGGGTGGTTCCGTCGTTTCATCTCAGACAACGCCTGAGTCCATGCTATCAGGAAAGTCTTCATTTTTGCCAAATTCAGATCCTTTACATCAGTCTGATACTTCCAAAGCCCCAGGTTTTAGGCCGCCGTTACAGAGGCCAGCTCCAAGTCCCTCAGGTAAGCCTGTGTTCTGCGTTCATACCTTAATAATATACTTAAATAATAACTGCTGCGTGTTTTTATTTTGAACACGTAATACTTTCTGCCTCAGCTTTTGTGGTCATTTATAGTAAATCACTGTCTGCCCTGCAATGAAAGGGTGCTGTAAGATCGTTTACTGTTGTTTCTGTAAGCAAAGTTGAGTTTGTGTTCCTTTTAAGTGCCACCTGTCAAATCTCGTAACTATTCTGCAGCTGATGAACTTGATAAAAGTCGAGCTGAGGCATTCTTCTTGCCACTCCAGTCTACTCTTTGGCAATAGCTGAGACAATAAAACACTTCACTGTTGTTTCTACCTCCCTTTCCTACCACCAGCTAATAACTATTCTAGTTGGTGATAACTTGCTTCTTATCCTGAGGCTGCAGAAAAATATGCAGCATCTTCCAAGTGTTAGGGCGATAAAAAAAATTTGTGTTTTGTTGTGAACTTGTAATAAGGGGTGTGTTCTCTTAACTACTAAATTCGATCAAAAAACTTAATTTCATTGACTTCCTGAATTTTGTAGCGAGACGTTTAGCCTTCTGCACAAACAGAGGCCAAGGAGTTGTCACAGAACTTGTTCTGTAGCTTCCAGAAAGTACACACACAGTTTGTATCATCTGTCCCTGTTTTAGTAGGACCTGTGAGTTGTTTATGTAGCTTTGTTTATGAATTGAGAGATATGACAGCTAGTTTGTTCGGTATTTTGTGAATATCATGGTGTTGAGTAGCTTTTGAGGTGCTCTGTGAATTTTGTCAACTTAGTATATTTCTTAGTATTTTGACTTCGGCACACTCGTATGCTGTGTGTCACTTGAGTATGCCTGTCAGTTCCTGAGTAAAAGCAGTGCTCTAACCACAGTCCTACTGTCATCTCAGCAGTTTCTCTCCTGGAAGGCTGCAGGCACAATAGATTAAGTTGGAGGTGTTTTCTAGAGTCAGGGAGCGTTACGTTTGTTTATAGTAAAGTAGCCCCTGAGAGCCTGAAGAATTTGACAAAAAATAGAGGTTGGATCTTGGTAATGGATGATGCAGAGGAGGCAGGTGCTGTGCTTCTTTATTCTTCTGCCTGTCACTGGTGAAAGGATTTTTTTTTTTTKTTTTTTTTCCCCCCTAACTAAAACTACAAATTTAAATCTTTCGTCATGTACTTTATGAGTAGGAGGAAGACGCGAGTGCCACAGCAGTTGGGTGGTAACAACCTTCCTTAATAGTTTTTGCAACTTAAAATCCTGAGATTTTATTTTTCCCTTTCTTCATTGAGGAGAATATTAAGGGGGTAGGAGTTCTTGTATTTTTAATACCTTGGCTAATTGGTGCCATTTGGTCTTAATAAAATATCATTTACCTAAGCAAGTGAAAATGTATCCCTGGGTTGGAAGAAACCGCTTCAGTGTTGATCGTGGTGTATATAGACGTCATTCTATAAAATGAAAAAYGAATGGAGAAAGTCTTCAAATCTTTAGTATTATTTCCCCCGTTCTTGGTACAAAATCATACTTTCTAAACGTACAAGATTTAAATTGCAGTTACTTTTCCGATGTCCAGTTATATTAGAACATGTACTATATTCCCTTAGCTTATTTGCATTCAAAGTACCTGCATGATAACGTAAGAATGATTCTTGATTTATATATACAGCACAACTGCCACATACTGTCAAGACTTGCAGAGTATGAAGCTTAAGATTCCCGATTCTCTTTGGAAAATAGTAACACACACACACACACACCCCCCACACACACACCCCCCAACAATTTGATAGGATAAAAGTTTTCCTTCTTCCTTTATTATTTCCATGATACGGGTGACCTCTTCACAGAGATCTTCGAGTACTGGGAGTAATTTGTGCCCATTTCTCTCATAGGTATTGTCAGTATGGATTCACCCTATGCTTCTGTAACACCTTCTTCTACACACCTGGGTAATTTTGCCTCAAACCTTTCGGGAGGTCAGATATACGCGCCTGGGACACCTCTTGGCGGAGCACCTGCAGCTGCTAATTTTAACAGACAGCATTTTTCCCCACTTAGTTTATTGCCTCCGTGTTCATCAGCATCAAATGGTGAGTTCTAGTCAGCGGGAAACTAGTTCAGAAGTTACTGTACAGATACAGTGGCGTCATGCACTGCCTATTTTAGGTAGGCTTTTCTAGTTTTGTTCATTTTTAACTTTGGGTTTTTAGGTATGTTTTAAACCTTTACGCAATCACAGGTTGCGAGAGAAAATTTTCTTGTGCCGGTTCTGATCTCTAGTGTGGTTTTTTAACAGCTAAGGTCATGCTATTGCAGAGTTCCTTATTCTTGCTGCAATTAACTTTGGCCTGTTAATTTATATGACATTCTTTTAGTCATCTTGCAAAGAAAAGGTTGTTTTTTTGGTTTGTGAAGGTAATACTCCAAGTGTGAGTTGTGTAAACCATTTAATGATGTTTTACTATGGCTAGCTCAACAGCGGTGATTGCTTAGTTTTTCTGATGTTGTTAAAACAACTGTGTAATGTATTCCAGGAAAAAATACTTAGGGCAAGTTCTGGTACCTTCCTCCATGTTTGGCCCCTGCAGTTTTGGCTAYGTAGCAGAGTTTTCTGGAGAGAAAACAAATGAACTTTTGAGTGCTGGCTTGTTCAGGGAACAAGTTAGTCTGTTTTGCTGGCAAAAATAATAAGAAACAAAACCGACAAAAAAACCCCACGGAGAACAAATCAGGACAAAAAAACCCAACCAACCAAACAAAAAACCCCCCCCAAAAAAACCCCAAAACAACAAGAAGAAACAAACGCAACCCAACCCCACAACAACACRGGTTTATTTTAGCTATACTTCTGGGTGTAATCCTCAAATCCTCTATTGCTGATGCACAGTAATGCTTAGTTAAGATTTTGAACCGTCGGTTGCGGCGTACGTCCGGTGGCTGAGCTGACAGGGCGTGATAATCATTTTAAGTAAGAGACTAAATCGATGGTGAACGCCTCTCTGATCTGAAAGTAAAACTGTTAAAATTATCCTGAAGTGTTTGCTGTATGAATCTGGCATTAACAAACTACCCATTTTTACTTGTTTGATGTATGGCTTGACATTAAAGGATAGGTTTGTGGTGACTTGAGAGGATCTGGCTGCCATTACTAAGTGCTCTCATTGGTTTTCTTGCAGAATCTCCGGCTCAGTCGGTGTCCTCTGGAGTAAGAGCACCATCTCCCACCCCTTCAGCAGTGTCCTTGGGATCAGAAAAACCTAGTAACGTTTCTCAGGACAGAAAAGTTCCTGTTCCGATTGGGACTGAACGGTCTGCACGTATTAGACAAACTGGAACTTCTACTCCGTCTGTTATTGGGAGCAACTTAGCTGCTCCCGTGGGACATAGTGGGATCTGGTCCTTCGAAGGTATAGGTGGCAGTCAAGGTACGTAGTGTTAATAGATGTCCCTGTGCTTGCGATTGGCCACAATATTGTGTTTTCCTAACTTGCCTTTGGAGTGGAAGGACGGTGCAGAAGTGAGTGCCTCAAAATGTAGGAGTGCTCTTAGGGAAGGAGTTGGAGCAGAGTCTTCCGTTTGCCCTCCTATCCCCTTAGTTGTGTTTTTAGCGAGGTCTCAGGAAACCTCAGGGGTTCTTAAACACCCTGGCTGTGAAGATTTGTTACTCAAAGCAAGAAGTAACGAGGAAAATAAAACTACAGGGTTTACAGGGATGAACTGAGTGAGGATTGTTTGATTTAGGAAGAGGGGAAATGAAGATGTCTCAAGATAACTGTATATTTTCTTTCTGTTGATAAACAGATGATTTTGTACAAAGGAGTTAATACTTTAATTCATAGCCAAGATGGAGCTTTTTGTGCTGAGGATCGTGCAATTTGTGTTTTTATGAGTTTGAGTTTTCTTTGTTCTTTCCAGTCACGCCATTTACATTTTACTAACGCAAGGCTCTTGGCTCTCCTGTAGTCACATAGAATTCAGTATTTCAGAAGTCATTAAAAACTTAAGTTACTGATGGGACTTCTCATCGTGAGGTGATGTTGTATGGGACCTCTGGAGGTCATCTCAACCTCCTGCACGAAAAGGGATTTGCTGTGAGGTCGAACTGGGTTGCTCAGGGCTTTATCCAATCTGATCTTGAAAACCTCCAAGGATTGGAAACTGCTCAACGTCTCTGAACAACCTGTTCCGCTGCTTGACTGAGGAGTCCAAACAGCTTGAGGTTTTAACAGACTGACTGTGCACGTGCTTTGCGTGCGATGAGTGTACTGTCCTGGGTTTTTTTTCCCCCAAATACAAAATAGATAGGATGTATCTGAACCTTTTTTTACTTCGCTAATTGTCTTTTCCCCATTTGTGTAGTGAGAGGCTATTCATCATTAAGGCTTTAGAAACTGAATATTTTTATTTGCATTGTCTTGGTGTAAAAGTTGCCCTTTATGTCTGTCTCTGCGTTCGGAATGCTGCCTTCTTTATACTTCATTCAGTTACTTCAACATCTTGATTTTCAGTTCAGAACGGGATTGGCTCTTCTCTTGACGAGTATGAGGATGGCTTCAGCCATGTTTCTGTATTCCTTCCCCACCCCTCCAAATATAATTTCCTTATGTTTTACTTTGAAAAATTGGCTTTCTGGATGTCTGAGATTTGAACTGTAGTAACAATACCAAGCTGCCTCTAATGAATTCATGTAATTAGAACATGAGCACACGTCTCCAGCTGGTCATTCTCTGGTTTTGCTTTTCAAAAGTACTTTTCTGTCTCGTAGTTCATTAAATAATTCCTGAAAGACTGGTAATGAAGTGGAGCAAATAGCCTTCATAGCGTACATATCCCTTTCACAGCACCAAATGCACAAGGAAATTTAGGTTTTTGGAGGAGGAAGAGTTAGCACAACTGCCAGCTTTACCTTTCAAATGACGGAAAATTGCAGAGGTGATGCTTTGGTTGCATATAACTGTTCAAAACGCCTTGCACTAGCTCAGGGTTCCTGCGGGGAACAACTCTACGTGCGGGTGTCGTTTCTGATGCTCTCCATCCCACGTGCACCATGGTTTTAATGCAGGTAGATGCATAGGAACTGTAAGCTGAGCAAATGCCACTTTTAAAAATGTTACAGTGTGCAAACACTTAGGCTGGAAAATGGATGATTAGCGGGTGTCGTGTATAATGCTGCTGCTGTGTCTTCTGTGTTGTTAGATAAAGTGGACTGGTGTCACAGCGGAATGGGGAGCCACATGATCCACAGGCCCATGTCTGATCCGGGGGTGTTCTCACACCAAGCCATGGAGAGAGACAGCACGGGAATCGTAACGCCTTCCGGTACATTCCATCAGCCCGTTCCTGCAGGATACATGGACTTCCCAAAAGTCGGGGTAATGACCTGCTTGGACTTGATAGGCGCGGTACCGCTTAATTTCTGTGTCGGTGCGTGAGGGAGGTAAACAACACGGAGTATCGTTCACTGTGCAGTTGAGCGTGCGTAAGCTAAAACGCTAACTAGCCCTCACAGTATTGCAGAAGCCTAGGTCTAATAAAAAATAACTTGTCCACGATGTAATAAATACATGCATTGAAAGGTTTTTCTCAAATTCAGGCGTTTCGTTACTGCTTTAAGACAGAGAATTTCTTTAACACGAATCCCCTCTTGTAGTTCTGTGTGTGCAATAGTAGCAGTGTTTATGAGTACATACTGATCCTTGCTCTTTCCTCCCCCTAAGGGTATGCCTTTTTCTGTGTATGGGAACGCAATGATTCCTCCTGTAGCCCCCATCGCAGATGGTACTGGAGGCCCTATATTTAATGGGCCTCATGCTGCTGACCCATCTTGGAACTCGCTGATAAAGATGGTTTCAAATTCCACAGAAAGTAACGGGCCTCAGACGGTAATTTTTCAATTTTTATATTAGCAATTTTGTTTTTAACTTAAACAGTGTGGTGAAGAGAAGACCCTAGCTGTTAGAAAGTATGAAAATGCAGTGTAGCGTTTCTTCTTTTTGCTTGTGTCTCTAAGGAGCTGATAGAGGCCCCCTGCTCACTACAGCGCTGAGTGCTGTACGTGCTTACTGACAACTTCTAAACATTAGTCATCTCTCCAGAAATAAGTGTAAGTTGTCCCGAGAAAAAAATCAGCATCGCTACGTTACTGCAGTTCAAAGGAGTGTGCTGTAGCTACTTCTGTGAACATATTTGTGCTTGAGAATTGGGAAGCTTGCTTCCAGCTGAGCTCAGAGAAGCTGCCTGTTTAATCAAAGCAGACACCTGGTTAATTACTGCAGATCAGCTTTTTTAATGATGTGTTGGAGGCAAGTCTGGATAGAAAAGATGGTTTTACGCTGTATATTTTAGTCGAAATTATCATGGTGTCTGTCTGTGCAGTTCTGCATTTTGGAAAACACGATCAATGTGCTTTTGTGAGAGAAGCGGTTTATTTGCCGTTACGTAAGCTTTCCCTTCCCAAAAAGGGAAAACAGCGTTAGGTCTAAAGGATTGTTGCTAGGCACTGAAAGGTATGAGGTCTTCACTGCGGTAGGAGTTGCGTAGGCAGGGAGTAAGTAGCTGTTCTGTCCACTGCTCTGATCTTGCCTGGGTTATAGGCTTGTCCCCTAAATAAAATTTAGGTACAGAGATGATGTTCCCCTAAACCTCTTGCTTGTACTCAGCCAGCAACTAATGCTATAACGGATTATCAGTGGCTCTTGCTATATTATATCCTGTGCTTATTTTTAATTATACAGTGAGCTCTGTTACACTGTTATTAAATAAAGATATTTCTGGACTTAATTTGCTTGGGAATCATCCAAGCTGCAAACAGCAGCTCCCAGCTCTGGCAGGCGTAGGTGTGCAGAAGAAGAGGCGGTCTGTTGTTTGGCCACAGTTCGTGTATTGCTCTGAAGTGGCTCATGACCATTATAAGGCGACTTCTGGTTTAGAGAGAAAACTTTGTCCCCCAAAGAAGGCTTTACTTGGTTATACTTGGGTTTCCCCAGAGCTGAGGGTGGTGGTATGCTTTTGGGGGAAAATAATTCAAGGTGCCAGAAACGAAGTTCTTGAATGTCTGAACTTCCTAAGGTAAAGAGGAAAGATGGTCTCTTGCTCTGAAAGCTGGAGGTCTCCAGGCGCTGTCCTTGCAAATAATCTTGCACATATACAGAGTCCTGTTAATTCTCCTTGACAGTGGACCTGGCGTGCTTAGAGGGAGTACTTATTTCCCTGGGTCTGAAGGGATACATTTTTCCTGTGGAACAGTAAAAAATGTATTACATCAGTGTTGCTGTGATGGAGGAACTAGTGGGCATAAATAGCGTTGATTTCTCTCTTCGATTTTGCCCTGAAGGAAAGCAGTCAGGCTGGGTGAAAGTATTTTTTTGCACTAAGTAGAAAGGAAGAGGGAGATGGACCCTTTGACCCAGGTGAAAAAGAACAGGCAGAAAGATGAAAACCCCATTTCCCTCTCTTGTCACCTGAATTATAGCAGGATAAAACAAGCGCTGAAAGGAACTCAGTGCAGTTTGATAGATGCCGCGTTGCCTGACGTTGGGCTTCACGTGGGTGCGGTGAAACCCATAAGCACTGCAGTGTAATTTTGACTTCTGAACTGTTCTGAGCAGCCCCGAAGCATGGTGTTAAATGAAGCTTTCTCTTTCAGGTGTGGACTGGAACTTGGACACCTCACATGAACAGTGTGCATATGAACCAACTTGGCTGAGTGGGATCAACTTGCTAGCCTTGAGATTCCTTTTTTGCAGAGGAGAACACAAATGGCAGAAACAGTTTATGTGCTCCCAGATCATTCTACTGATGTGCTTGACTGAAGTGTGTAGGCTTTTTGCAGAAGAACTTACTAACTGACCTTTTTCTGTGAACATTGTGACCGCCCATTCCCCACCATCATACGTTTCAACTTAGTTAGCCTTTATTCTTTTCTTTCTTTTTTTTTTTTTTTTTTTTTTTTTTTTTTTTTTTTTTTTTTTTTTTTTTTTTTTTTTTTTTTTTTTTTTTTGACATAACTTTCTGTTGAAGCTGTTCTTTGGCTGGTTGGTTTTAGTACTGTAAACTGCTTCTGAGCAAACACAGAAAATTAGCAAAATTATGTAAACTTGATCCTGAAGTTTTAGAATGGCAAATAAATGTACAATTGTTTACATAACAAATGGCTAAGCAGAAAGTAAATTTCAATATGTCAGTATAGAGGCTCTACTTTATGTAGACTTAAATTAATGTGAGATATGTACCTTCATATTCAGAAATCTGGATGTTTCCTTCATACATTAAACTATTAATAAGCATAACTTTTCTACTTGTGTAATTGAAGTACATTATAAAAAAAAAAAAGGGGCATTATCAGAGGGCTTTTTCCACATGTGTGTTGGATTTTTTTGAGAAGGCATGCATCGGTTGTAACCAGATATTAAGAGTTTCCATTTTACTTCTGTGTAAGGCTTTTCAGCAAAAAGCGCCTGAGAAAACAGCCTTTTGGCACATCCAGAGTCGTCTCCACGCTGAACTCCCCTACTTGCCCGGTAAACGGGGTAAATGTATCACGCTGCACCATCTATTAAAAATTATTCTTACAGCTGGGTTGATGCAGCGAGGTCCGTTCTGTTCCACGAGTGCTCCCAGAGCTGCGTCTCGTTCCTTCCTTTGCCTACAAAAGGCATTTCAGAACATACGTCCTTGGTGTGTGTTAGTTTAACAATGAGACTCTTAACTTGCAGTTTTAGCGGAGCTTCACTGATTAAAACCGTCTCCAAAGGAAGGCTTATTTCAGAACAAGTGGCTTTGCTCTAGTAGACTATGTCTTGCTCCGAACTGGGTCGCTGCCCCGTGAAGGTTTATTTGGAAAAGTCCAAGTGACAATTTCCTTACAGTCATCGTCAGGAGCTGTCACCTTCCTCACTGACAGTTCCTTGGAGTGAACAGCAGTACCGGGAGGCGAAGTCTCAGGGGCCCTGGGAGGCAAGACTCGGTCAGCAGTGACACACAGCTCCAGTCAGGATCCCCATACAGTTTGTGTATATATGGTTTGAAGTAGATCTGCAAGTCGAATGTATTTTTGTGCCGCACAAGCGAGGGCCAGTGTGATCTGTTGCTGGTTTTTCTGCATCGAGGAAGGCTGAAGGAAAGCTTGTTTTTTCTTGCCGTGTCACTTGGGTCAACCCTTCTGTTGTAAGTCACTATCCTGAGAGATACAAACTGGGGAAGAAATACCCCGGGTGAGTTAAAGGGGCGGCTGTTAAGGCTGGAATTTAAGAAGTACTATTTTGTATTTATTGTGGTAGTTCTTTGAAAGCCAGAAGAAAAAAACGACTTGTCCAAAGAAACCTGCCTTCTAAATATTGTGTGAGGTGTCCAGAAGGTTTGTGCGTACCGCTCGCCATACACATGCCCTTAGGTGATGCTCTAAAAAAAAAAAAAAAGCTCCTTTTTCCAGCTGCCTGATCTCCTGAAATACGTGGTGTAAAGAGCTGGTTGTAGCAAAATGGATACGAAACTGAAGAACTGCTGAGAGAAATGATGGAAACTCCATTTCAGCACCTTACTGTGAGTGGGGAACAGGGCCCTTCCAGTCCTCTGCGTGACCTCTAGCCCTCTACTAGAATTTTTTGCTTAATGCTTCAGTGCTTTTTAGGATAATGTGCATTCTTATTCTGAAATAATCCTACTGAGAAATAGTGCTCAGTACTTATTACAACCGTGAATTTTGGGGGTCAAAAGAACAGAGTTTCTTAACTGTATTATGTTGACTTGAAAAATCAAACTGCGGCCAGGGGAGCGTAGGCTTGACGCTGCCGTTGTGGCATGGGGCTCGTGCATGAAATCGTGAGGGGTTTCGGAAGTCTGGACGAGGAACATTTTTTTTTTTTTCCTTCCCCTCGCGTACATTTTTCTTTTTTTATTTCAAATGTAATGTTTTTTATTTAACCAATAAACAAGGACCATACTCCTGTGAGAACGGGCAGGTCCTCTTTATTTAAGAAAAAGGAAGGAAACTAGGGCTAGAGATGGGTGCTGTGTCCAGCGAGGGTCCCTCAGGCTGAGGAGAAGCGACCATGCTGGAGCAAGCAGCAGCTGCAGCTTTCTGTTACTGTTTCTCTACCCCTCCGTGCGGTGGAAGAGGTAAGTAGGCACAATGCCATGAGAGGTCGGCGCAGGAGCCCCGCTGCTGAGGAGGAGCTGTTAATTGCTGATAACCTGCCCCGCCTCTCCCCGGCCCGGGCCCCTGCCCTTCCTCCCGCCCTCACCCAGCATGGCCGCCGCGGCGCCGGCAGGGCCCGCTCCCCTTGCGCTGCTGGCGCATGCGCGGGGGGAGGTACCTGCCCACTGAAAGAGGGCGGGGCGCGCGCAACGACCGTTAGCCATGTGGCGGCTGGCGGGGCCGGGCGCGCGGGGCTGGGGGGCGCGCGGCGCGGCCGCTGCTCGCGCGCGGGGCGAGCGGTTAGCGGCGGCGGCGGCGGCGGCGGCGCCGAGCGGCGGCCCCGGCCCCGGCGGCTGGTACGAGTGGCTGGCGCAGTCGGCGCCCGTGCACTGGGCGGAGGAGGGGTTGGTGGCGCTGCAGGCGGCCGCCGGGCTGCCGTGGTGGGCCGCCATCGTGTGCGGCGCCGCCCTGCTCCGTACCGCCGTCACCTTGCCGCTCGCCGCGCACCAGAGCCGCCTCCTGGCCAAGGTGGGTTGCCGGCCGCCGGCCCTGTGTCCTGAGGGCAGCCTGCGGTGGCCGCCCGGGCCGGGAGCGCCCTCGCTGTGTGAGGGAGGGACGGAGGGGCACGGCCGGGGCCCCTCAGGGTGGGCTTTGCGGCAGACAGGACGGTCGTTCCTGGTGAGAGCGGCGTTTTGCAGTAAAGGCGGGGGTAGCGTGTTCTGCGCGGTGCTGGTACCTTGCCACAAACGCGCGGTTGTGCGGTCGTGGCCGCAGTTTCCCCCTTTGCCAGGGCTGTGCTGGCGCTGCCCGTCGGCCCCCTGTGGCGGAGGGCACCGCGGCTCGCGGGAGGTCTTCCCTGGGGCACGTGAAATCTAAATAGAACTGGAAAATGGGAATGTGCGTCTTCACGGTAACCGCGTGGCAATCGAGTAGGTTTAGTGCGAGGGTCAGACGGCGTGTGCGAGGCCCTTCCTGTGATTTGCTGCGTTAACTTCAACAGAGCTCTTGCTAAAGCGGCTCCAATAAAAACTTGAAGTCAACTAGGCTTCGGCTGTTTCTAAGTACCTGTTTTCCCCTCAAAAGTGAGGAAAACGTTTGAAGTTAGTACAGAGGTTTTATGCCGTGTCTGCGGCCGTAAAGGCGCCTTTGCAAGTGCTGCGGCATGAAGCAGGGTGTTTCTCCGTTTCTGTGCTGTGTCTTCACCGACTGACGAGGACTTCAGGGTGGTGCTTCACAGCTGCCAGAGCTCAAGTCTGGTTTGGAATCAGTTGGTTCTTGGTTCTTCACCTGTGTGAAGGTCAGACTGGAAAATGCAGGTGTGTTTCTTGGACGGGCTTCTTCAGTGACCCATCATTCAAAGAGTGTTATGGCAGAAGCAGCATAATTTAATTCTTTTATTGCAGCGTGTGTGGGGTGGGGGTTTGTTTGTTTTGGTTTTTTACAGTAACGATTGTTCATTTTTCCCTTTCTTTGGATTGCAGAGGTGAATATCGTATTGTACTCTTGGGTAATGGGGTCTCTTATTCCTCAGGGTAGTGACTTCACTGACCGCAAAGTTGCGTGTCTTGCTGGGCTTTAAATCTTCTTGAAGTGGCATTAAACGGTTTTTTGTTAAGTGAAGTAGCTGGTCACAATTCCTGAATGAAGACAAAAAGATGCTTATTAAGAACAAAATATGAATTCTAATTCTGTATTTATTTCTTTTAGTAGTAAGATAGCGTCTTTGTTACTGTAAATACTTCTCGCTGGTGTTTTCGCATGTTCATTTTGTTTAAAGGTAAAAGGTGATCATAGATATGTGCCTTGTCCTTCACAGTCGTTCTTAATGTCTGTACGGTATCAGGTGGGGAGAGGAAGTGGCTGTTTACGTGTAACTGTGCATAAACATTTTTCCTTTTCTTTAGCTAGTTGGAAAATTTGCAGCCTGAGATTAAAAAACTAGCTGAGCGTCTTCGCTATGAAGTTTCTGTTCGTGGAAAGCAGCTGGGTTGGTCTGAAACGGTGGCCAGGTAAGATGGCGATTGTATGTACCTTCTAAATCCATTCCGGATTGAGGGATAGCAGGAGGGAAAGTGCTACAAACAACGGTCTTACAAAAAGGTTCTGCCATTACCCAAAACTTAGATTTTCTTACCGCTTCTTCGACTTACTTGTGTTTGTTCTATTGCCCTTCAGAGTGTATCCATTTTAAAGCTCTGAACTTGTGATAGGCTATGATTACAGGGCCAAATCCAGGATTGGTTTTGTTGTCTTTACTTGTGGCTAAAGTTTCCTTAGCTCTTATGGTATCTAAATATTGCTGGAACTTGAGGCTTGAATGGTTGTGGTCGTGTTTGTTTGTTAGCGTAGTACTGCACCCCGTGCAGCAGCAGCGTGTCTGAGCTGTGGTACTGAGGATCACGTCACGGGCTGATTGCCTCTGTATTGAAAAAGTTATACCCTAGTTCAGACAAAAAGCACCGTGAAATAGTAGAATATCAGACAAGTTACTGGTAGGTGACAATGGGAAATTTTTGTTGTGAAAAGGTGCTTATGGCAACAAGGCTAAAAGTTGTGAGGGAAGAGGATTGGCAAAGGAGAGAGGCATGTTTGAAGAGGAAAGACTTTCAGGTTTTCCAGAGTTGCACCTGAAGAAGCCAATTTGACATGCACAGCCTGTAGAATTGTTATTTCAGAACGTGAGAAGTTGCTCTGTAACAGGTATTGTGAGAGGACTTTTTTTTTTTCTTTTCTCTGTAACAGGTTCCACTTTAAGAAAAACCTGCGGAGGATTATTACGGAACTGTACATTCGAGACAACTGCCATCCCTTCAAAGCCACTTTACTGGTGTGGGTACAGATTCCAATGTGGGTTTGCGTGTCCCTGGCTTTGCGCAACTGCAGCGTTGGTGCCACGGACTCGGAAGGTGATTAATCGGAACAGACACGCTCTTAAGAGTCATTTTTCGTTCTGTTGCTGTTTTTACAGACGCTTCGTTGGTTAAAGAACACAATCTCCTGAGCTTGACATATAAGCTGATATAAAAACTACTCTGTTACTAAGTTTTTAAACTTCATATCGTTTAAGCATAGATAAATGTCTGACAAAAATAGAAGTGAACTTCAAAGACTTTGATTAGGTACATTGTACGCGTTGTGCTAGATTAAACCACAGTTCACGTAACCGAAGAACTCGTGTCTGGACCACACCTGTACTTTGCTGTGGTTTGAGCACTTCCAGCAGATATTTGCAGCATCCAGGGCGTCACTGATCTCTGCTTATACACTGATTATTTGTGATAGCGTTGTGAGTTTTGTGGGATGCCTCTTTAAAAGCAGCGTCAGGGTCTGAGCTCTGGGAACAATGTGAGGCATCTTGTTAGGCTGTGTGAGCGTTTAATTATTTTGTGGTCTTCTGAAGACAGGGTTACTAGAAAAAAACAAAATTTGTCTGGGGAATTTTCTGGTTCACAAGATAAGCATATTTAGCAAGTAACATTACCCATGCTACAGCACATCCGCTATTAATCTATTTTTTTTATTCCATGTGAAGTTTCACGTGAAGTACTATAGACAAGGTGAATGTATGGGGGTTTTTTAAATAAAAATACCGATACTTTGATTTTTTAGAAAAGAGTTTATAGTTCGTTCTTCTGAACAAAAATGTAACAGGTTATATAGCTATTAAGAAAAACATAGTTATTTCAAAAACACAAAATATGTAGTCACTGTAGGCTACTGCATTGCGTATTTTCCTCATTGGCTTGTAAAATGGTGGTTGAGATCAAGCTAGTTTTTATCGCAGGTTTACCTGAATCAGTGGCTGTCATGAGCTAAGCTGGTTCTCGGCTTGTCTCTCCCACCATTTTTTACGTGTATTGATAGCAGACTGCCTTGACGTGTGATTTGTTAAACCAAAGATTTCTGCTATAATAGTATTTATCGTGTAGATAAAATGTACCTAGAAACTTGGATGATTTGGTTGTAATACATGGTATGGTTCTGACTAACTTGACATAGCAAATCA
This sequence comes from Phoebastria nigripes, assembly GCA_035582835.1. Classification (NCBI taxonomy): domain Eukaryota; kingdom Metazoa; phylum Chordata; class Aves; order Procellariiformes; family Diomedeidae; genus Phoebastria; species Phoebastria nigripes. Next base: position 266,550 of record JAYKAV010003217.1, on the reverse strand, counting down.
TACTTAATTCCATATTTTCTTTAAACTGTTCTTGTAGTTCAAAAACAGTTTTCAGCAGGCGGAGCGTTGTGGTTTACAGACCTCACGGCACCCGATTCTACATGGATTTTGCCAGTTTCGCTTGGGCTCGTGAATTTGCTGATAGTGGAGGTACGTTGGTGGAATGAATAGGGTGATTGCAAAAGGATAATTATTTTTATAGAATTGTTAAGACGGTATTACCCAGTTATAAAACATGGTAGCGTAAGGGTAGTTTCAGATTATCGCTGCTTTAAATGCATTGGGCAGAACTGACAAGTAACTTAGTTGTTCTATGCATTTGAATACGTGGGTGTGTCTTGTTTAGAGATGACAAATTCTGATGTGACAGGTCTCGGATAGCTTATTGGCTTTACTTGAGCCTCAGTAAAATTTAGTCTTGACTCTGAAGTTTCTCTTAGAACGATGTTCTGATGAGCTTCCTGGGTGTTAAGCATGCAAAAGCACACGTGGGGTTTTTCGGTTTGTTCTACACCCCCGCCCCAATTATTTGTTGCTGCCTTGTGGTCAAAACTAACAATATTATGTGTTCTTCTTAATAAAATGAAAAGATCCAGAGATTTTTAAGATTGCTGGGGAGATTAATCAACAGAAACAGAAAAAAGAAAAAGGTCTTCATTTCCTATTTTTGGGGGTGATTTAATGCAAATATTTTTTTCTTGATTTTTCAGTTGGGTGTTCTCATCAAACTCTTTAACCATCTGGATTTCATTATTAATCCATTTTCTTCTGTGTCATGTGGACTGAGACTGTCTTAGAGAAAAAATGTCAGTATGTGACCGTAGACCTGATTCTGCTTTCGTTCAGTTATCTATCAACCGTTTTTGGTCTGTTGCCAGCCTTTTCTCAGAGGGCTGCGCTTCAGACCGAGGCATTGGAACTTTTAGATGTGCAAAAGCGACGATGTAAAGTTATTTTACCTTGAAACGATTGTTAGGTACTCTGCTAGGTTGGTACAGTATTTTCTTCAGAGAACTGAACATGTAAAATGTCAAACAAGTGAAATGAAAGATTGTAGCGGTATGTTAATTGAAATGGAGGATGCAAAATGGAAGTATTAAGTGCCCCTTTTGTCATTTTAGTTGTTTCAAAAAGAGCTTGTTTTTAACTGTGGGTTCCTCCTTTTCAGATCTTTGCTTCACAAAAAATGGAAGCTTCCAGGTTCCAGAAGCTTGCTACAAATTTCTTTCGAGTGGTGTCAGTTGTAATGATCCCTGTTGCTGCATCAGTCCCCTCTGTAAGTACGAAGTCTTAATGGTGCGTCCGTTAACCTGTGACTCTGGTATGTTCCTAATGCTTGAAGAGCAGCCCGGACGCCTGGTGTATTTAATAGACCATAGTCTCTAATACAGTGTGCCCTAAAACAAATAAGGTGCTTTGTCTACGTATACACTTAAATTCTTAACACATTAGGAATATTTTAGTCCAAGAGGGAAGAATCTGCCAACTCGCTGTTTCTGAACATCATTTTTGCAAACTAGGCCTTGGAAGGACATTCCGAGCGGGTTAGCATCCTTTTTGTGATCTCAAAAATGAGAGGAAAACTTTATGTAAGGATGTATAGACAAAGGTTTGCTAAGTGTTTGCTTACTGTAAGAGGAAAACAGCGTAGTTGTTAAATTAGGAAACTTTCCGCAGTCTTCTTAAAAGACTTCTCATTTTTACCGGGTGTTCTACTTGTGAATATTTTTGCACTGATTAGCAAAAACAAAAGTACCTAGTTGTTTGGCTCATCAACTTGTAGCCTGAAATACAGAAGTTTAAGCAAGTTTAATATGAATTAATTTATGAACTGTTGTCAAACCTCAGCATAGATGACTCTCTTTCCCAGAAGAGTTGAGAAAGAGTGACAAGTACATTTGAAATGGAAGCCATTATTGTTATTGAGAGGAGTGGTTTTAGGTGAGTTATTTTTCTCGATAACTGGGAGTAACCAGTGGTTGTGGTTTGTGACGAGCTGCCTAAAATTGTAGTGTTTTCATTGCATCTCGGGAGGCTGAACGCGGTATTTGTCTCGTTGCAGTCCATGGCGTTGTACTGGCTGTCCTCGAGCTTCATGGGACTCTCGCACAACCTGTTGCTGCGTTCTCCGACGTTTCGTCGACTGTGTTGCATACCAAGGACCAAATCTGACTCGGATACACCTTACAGGGATATAGTCTCTGCCTTGACTACCAAATACAGTTTTAAGAAATGATGTCATTTGAACTGTCGGAAGAGCTGTCCCACAAATGTTGCATGGGTAATTAAGTAGTGCTATTTTATTGAGATGTACTTACTGTAAAATGTTGCAGCTGGAATTATATTTATTTTCCAAATAAAGCATTGACGGTCTGGCCATAAAGAATGATTGTTCAGCACAAATGTATGTTTATTGGGAAGTTTCATTTCAAGGGTGGTGGTTTTGCAATTAGAATAGTCCAGTATCCCAGCCAAAACCATCACGTTCCTGATGAGATATTGTAAGGAATTGTCCAGATGAATATGAAATAAAACTGTGACTCGTACAGGCTGCCGCCTCGTACTGAAGCTGATCTGACCTATGGGCTAGCGAACAACAAGTTTTGGGGTGAGGGAAAAGGCTAGATGGACTGATGCTGTAGTTACTGGTTTATTTAATTAAGACACTGGTGCAGATGGATGGGTGATCAGGTGTAGTCGTTCGATACCCAGGTGGCTCCTGTGATAATCTCCGTAACAGTTCTGATCGCTGATTTCCTGTAACTGCAACGTAAACTAGGTCGTCGTCAGTCTCTTGTGCATTAGATTTGAAGTTAGGCGGACGAGTTTCTTTTACCATTTCTGGAGGTGAGCTGTTGAGTGACAGCATTCTGTCTGTATATACTAAAATGAGGCAAGTAGCACCTTGAAAAAGAATGAGTGATGATAAGAAACCAAATACTTTGTTCAACTGTATATCAAATCTCTTTTTTAATGTAAGTCTTAAAGGTCCAAGTGCAAATCTTTTATGCCTTAAAGGACCCGTGTTTGATATTTTTTTCACGTAAACGTCAGTGTCATTACCTGTGGGCACTTCCTGTAAGGGTATTCAGATTCATATCTCGCCTTGCTCTGCGTACATCTTAAGTCAGCAGACGTACATTGTTGTGAAACTTCTGCGTGCGAATGTCCTTTTGCGCAGAAGTCTGTGCGAGTCCAGTCTCGTATAAGGTCGTCTTTTTTTCTTAGAGAAGCAGAAATCAGGATAGGGGGCAAAGCATTGCTTGTATTCTTTGCTCTCGGATGGTTGTCGTAGAGCAGAGTCAGGATGATCGATGTTTTAACATGAAGTTAGTGCTCATTAATCTTTCATAATAGGAAGCGATTTTTGAAATAACTGAGTTTTTTTGTCATTAGAGAAAACTCTTTAGCCCCAGGAAAGAGAGAAGCGGGTGGAATACCAGGCAGATGTAGACAACAGTAACAAGCCAACAGTCACCTGCCTTTGTTGTGGTGGAAAGAATCTGTAGTCTTTTATTTATTTCTTCTGGTAGTTTGTTTCCTGTCACCCTGACCCCTGAGCAAAAGAGGGGGTTGAAGGAGTTTATCAAGGTTTGGTGTGTAGATAGGGCAGGGATGTGGTTTTTTTCAAACATGTTGTTTGAAACTAAACGTTCCTACTTTGCAGTCCTGATACCACACTTCAACTTGTCTTTTAGTGGATGTATTTTCGCTAGGGGAACACACGATATATTCTCTCACGCTTGCTTCAGAAGCATAAAAAAATTCATATAAGTTCTCTTTTCTTATTGCATTTTATTTGAATTTAGTATTGCCGTACAGTTTGTCAGACTGCAATCTACCCGTCAGGCAGGTTTGACTGACAGCAGTAGCAGTTGGGCTTGGTTTCTCACTGTAGAATTACATAGTCCGCTGGCGGCAGGATAAAAGCAGGTCGGTATCCTGATCTGGCGGTGTCTCTCTGAAGAGTCGGGTCCTGGCAGTGGCCTGGTAAGGTGATGAGGTGAAAGTGAAATCCTGTGTTTTCCTGAGGTGCCTGGTTGTTGTCGGAGGGGAGCAACTGTCTACTGGGCTGTATTTGCAACAGTGCGGCTGGTGGGTGAAGAGAAGCTGTTATTCCCTGGCAGTTCTTGAGGCCGCATCTGGATGCCCTGTCTGGTTCTGGGCTCCCCAGTACAACACATGAATGTACAGGAGCAGATCCAGTGGAGAGCTGCTGAGGCGGTCAGGAGGCTGGAGCCCGTGACGTGCTGAGAGAACTGGATTTTTGTTCAGTCCCTAAGGAGATGGCCTTGCAAAGAGATAGGGGAGACATGTCGCTGTCCACAAGCAGTGGGAAGTGGCAAACGAGTTGGAGCCAAACTCGGCTTGGAAGTGCGTAGAGGAAGGATGAGAGGCAATGGGGACAAGCTGGAAGACAAAACATTTCAGAATTGATACAAAAACATGTTTTTTACCTTGAGGATGGTCCAACACCTGGTTTTCTGGAGGAATTGTGGTATCTGCGTCATCGGAGATACTTGAAATGCCGACTGGACGAGGCCCTGAGGAACGTGCTGTAACGGGCCCTGCGCTGAGCAGGGGGTTGGACTAGAGACCTCCAGAACGCTCTGTCCAGCTGCATGGTTCTGTAATTATATTAGTGTCTTATCTGGAGAAAAATCACAAATTCTTTAAAAAAACATTCTTCAAGCGTACAACTGGGAGCATATTTAGTATTATGCGTGGTGTATTGCCAGTTACTATATAGGTCAAGACGAGAAAGCAGTTTTCTGTTCTTGCACAAGTAATGCTGAATTTCTAGCGGCATCCCATCCTAAGAAGCAACACGCTGATCGTAGCCTCATGTTTTATCAGGGGCTCGGTGATCCTTTTATCTACCTGTTTCTTCTTACGAATCACTGACTTGCGCATTTTCTTCCACCTGTATGTACAGCTTGTTTAATAATATACTGCATTAATTTCTACAGTTTTTAGAGAGGAGCAGCAGTTGAAATTTTAAACTTGTGTTTTATCTTTAGTGTTGTAGAATGACTCGCTTCACAATATTGATACCGGGTCTGGCTGCATGGAAGAACATGGCAGTGAAGCTCACTGAGATATAGCGCTCTTGATGTTGCTCACAGAATTACGGAAAGAGTTTGTATTCTTTGTCATCTTAAATAGCATAGCAGGATTTAGCGAGGTAGGTGGTGATGATTTTTTTTTTTTTTTTTTTTCCCCTGAGTGTTCAGGTGCAAAGTTTAGCGGTTGATAAATACACCGCAAAATAATCCAAGTTAAAAACTGAAAAGCACGTACAGAAGGACTATAAGGTGTTAGATTTAATGGGAACTGGCCACAGATAAACGTATTTAGAGTTAACGTAAGGGTAAGAAAGGTCTGGAATGTTTTCAAATCTAACAAAAATCTACTAAACTAAACTCAAACTCAAACTATTAGGACTAACAGGAAAGCGCTCAGGAGGTGAGTTACTCCACATTTGTGTTTTATTTGTTTCCTGCGCTTTCCTCTGAAGTACCTGTTTCTGGGTGCTGCTAGAGGCACCGGGGAGGATGACGGGACACAATGTGGGTGGAGCTGGAGCCATTTGTGACAATTTTGGCATGGAGACCTGGTAACTTGTGCCACGCTTGTGGCTTTGCAAGTTGGAATTCTGCGTGCTGATTCTGACCGGCTCCGGTGCTCTCTGTGACGGGTTAGTCACTTTTGTCTCAGTCACTCCATCAGTTAAATTGCCAAGAACGCTTAATCACATTTAGAAAATACTTGTGTTTGTTGGGCTGAACCTCTGACTTTGGAAAATATTAATCGACTGGTTTTTGTCCTTGCTCCTCACTTCGATAAGTAGTCAGAGTCTGAGATACGAGGCTGGCATGGAAATTTCGTTTGTCTCACTTGTGCATCCTTGCTCCCCCATCTATGTGGTGGAAGTCCAGGAAGACTGAAGCTTTTTTATGGTGGTGACATTATTATTCTTCCTCTCTGGAGAGGAATTGAAACATTGCTCTGGTGTTTGCTATTGTTCCTGTGTTGGAAAAGAAACGTATATTAGTAGTAAGGATATGAGGTCAACAAAACCCGGACCGTTCGGACTAAAACTGAAGAGAAAAAAAACAACTCATTAATTTACATATTATTTTTAAAAAATAGATACGAGGTGAAACTATTTAACCGTTCACCACCTGGCTTTTAGAAAGACACCATTCTGGAGTACTTTGGCCAAGGAGTTTCAAATTGGCCGACATCTGGTAAAATACATGCAAGGCATAGAACGGTTGATTATCTTTTTTTGTGGGATAGATACTATCACAAATGAAACTGCTGTTCTTCAGAAACACAGAACGTATCAGAGGAACTATGATATGTCACTGTGGAGAGCATAGCACAGCTCCTGGTTCATACAACTGACTTAACACAAAGCATTTTACAGAGAGTATTATGTTCCTTTGAAACGTCACGTAGGAGTGCTTAGTTTTAACACATCTGTTGTYGAGATAAGAATTTGGATTTCTTTGGCAATTCAGGAAAGCAATTGTACTTCTAATTTAAGAGATACCATGAGAGTAATTTTATTTCTTTTGAGATGCGTCTCGGAGAAGGTGCTAGTTTGAGTGAAGCGGATCCCGGAGATAAATTTCATGGGGCTCTGAGTTTTGGTTATCTGCAGGTCCGTAAGTTTCCCGGGAGCAAATAAGCTGTACCGTGTATCTTGTTTCGGCTGTTCCAGATACCAAGGTGATAAAATTCTGTCTTATCAAATTTAGCTGCTTTCAGAGTAAAGTTTCTAGCTTTTGTTGCAGTTCAGTGTTCTGTATATGCAGCGTAAGAGGTGCACCTGNGGGGGGGGGGGATGGAGAAAAAGCAGAAATTCTGTGTTTTTCAGAACTCTGTTGGTTAAATGGAAAAATTTGATACAGTCACAAGTTGACAATTTATACAGTTATTACCTGAAGTACTCTGGCTCTAAAAATAAGGAAGACTTGTTTTATCATTACCAAACAAGCACGAAGGAGCTGCTCCTCTTTGCCCGTTCCTGTTTGCGTAGGCTAACATTAGAGAATCCAGGCATTTTCAGCATCCTCTGTTTACTCAGAAATTTACCGTTTGTGCAATTCCACTGCTTTATCTTTGTCAGAAATGTTAGCAATTTTGTATAAGACTTAATTTGCAGATGTCCCTCAAATAGAGGGGGAAGAAAGTGGATAAGAGGAACGTTTTGGGTTTTTTTATCTTTTTCACTCCCTTCAACCCTGAATACGGTGGCGCATATGGAATTTTTCACGAAAGGGAGCGCTGAGAAAAAGAACCGCTTAAGGATATTCTCTGCACAGTAGTCTTCCTTTCACTGCCTGGCATAAGGCAGCARATGGGAATAACTAAGGATGTTTTTGTCTGTGGAACAGATGGAAACAGTGGTAATTACGGATTGGAAGTTGTAATTCTCCCATTAAAAAAAAAAAAGCACTGATAGCTTTTACTGGTATTTTTATTTCTGAATTGTGTAGCCATTGTCCGGGCATAATGCAAGTTGGCATGATGCTTCAGTCCTAAATACAGAAATTCCTCATGTCTGGCCACACCCTTGCGTTACAGTAGCTGCTGTAACTCATTTTGTATTGTGCCGATGGAAGAAGTGTCCTAACCTTTCAGTTTATTGCTGGACTAGACAGTGACTCAGATCTCAAAAATCTCTACGTTTGATGAAATTAATGGTATCTGTCAAAATAGTCCCTAAGTTTCCTGTAAAATAAAAACAAGCTCCTAATTTATGTATAGTTTCTGAACTTTAGTCGGTAAATCCTGCCTCACAAATTCTTTAAATACTTTCAGTACAATCGGAAGCACTGGAATTTCTAAATTGTTTTTCCTAGCATTGCTGAAAAAACACCCCAAAAGTAGAAATAAGTGCCATAAACCCCAGGAATCTCTTGAGAACATTAAGCTGACCTTTAAACAGTAGCAGAAATAAGTAAAATTCAGTAACTGTTTCTGCTCTACCATACTGGATGAAAAAATCTGGAAAAAGGCATTATTAAATAACATCCCAGGCACGAAAGAAGATTTATGGATTTCAGCCACAAAACTGTCTGAAAGCTGTTGAAGAAAAAAGATGGGACAAATTGTAGAATAAACTATAAGACAGGAAGTAAGCGTTCCACCCAGGGCTGAAGAAATCCACGTGCCTCAGACGTACCTCAGTCTTGTCGGAGAGCTGATACCACAAGTCCTTAGTAAGCGAGAGAAGACAAGGCTGGAAAGGGGCAAAAAATATTTTTTTTCTTTGTTGAGAGACAGTATATATATATATACCTTCAGACATACATGTGTACACGCCTGCCACCTCCCCCCATCTTTCTTTTAGCCTTTCTCCACAGTTCCGTGATTTTAAGAGAACAGTTTTATGTTTGCTGATAATTTTCAGATTAAAAGCAGTGGCAGTTCAGCAACTTGAACTCAAGTAAGAAAGTATTACCGCTGTCAGACTGCTATTTTTCCAGATTCTTTTTACTTGAGTTGAAAGTAACACTGATACCGAGTGCTGAATGATCATGCTTAGGTCCTTAAAGAAAGCTGTAATTTGTGTTTCAACATCACAAGACAAACAAAGAAAATAATGTTGTTCCATGTAGTTTGTTTCTAGTTCTGTATTAATTGGTACTTTAATGCTTTTCTCTAGCTGTAAGGGCTATATGCTGACAGACCTAAAACAAGACCTGAGCTTCTTGTGTAGATTAATAAGTCACAAGTAGTCAACCTTGCTTTGCAGGCACCGGTTGTTTAAAGGGATAACAGGCTAAGAGCAGAAGTGAGCTCACAGCGCTTAATGGTTTATTCATATCAAGACATGACACGTTCAGTGCGAGGAACAGCCGTGTGGTATTGCAAGGCTGAGCATAACATTTTATTCTGTAGCTTGCTTGCTTGTTCCATAATTTTTGTCCCCTTCTCCCAGAAGTCTATTAACCGTGCTTCCGGAAAGTGTCTTGTAGCATATCTGAAAACAGCGATAAGCTGTGCTTGTATATCTGTCGGGATATTATTCTTAAACTAGTAAGAGAAATGAAACCCAAAAACCGGTATCTACGTTTTACATAAATTCCCTAGACCTATTCTCTGTTGAGGGAGAAGGAACAGGAGAATGCTCCATTTTATAGGAAATTTTCTCCTAGCCTTTTTTTCTAGGCCTTTAAATTAGCATTAGTTAATCATATGTTATCCATGTGTCTTTCATCCTCCTTTTCTCCCTTTAATTTATAAACACCTGTTTTTCTCTATTTTTTCTTGAATAGAAGCGCTTTAATAATTGTGTAGATTAATATGGAGGTGCATATGTGGTTTTTTTAAGCTTTGTTATGAGTATATGTCCTCCTTACCCCGAAAATGGCTGAATTGTTACTGAATTAAAAGCACTATGATTTTAAAATAGTTATAGACTTCTGTGCTTTGTGTGAATACTGGGTTGGACTTAGAGTTTTTTCTTTGTTAAAATGAAGGGTAAGGAATTAATTTTTTTAAGTTTTTGAAAGATTCCAAGTTACTACTTTGATGTAAAGTAAATGAACAAAAAACTGGGAGCAAAATTTTTAACACAGAATTTGAAGCATTTATTTGAATTGCGGTGATAGCTTAGTGAAACTCAAGGAGAACTAATTGCACCGTATGCTTACCAATTCTGTTATTTGTCTGTGTTAATCTTGCCACTGTTTTGCTGCTTTTCAGCCACTTAACTGTTGTGTGATCGAATTGTAGAATCCTGTTTCTCCTCTGTTTCTCCTACAGTTGCTTTTTGGCATCTTGGCAAAAGTTTTTAGGCTTTTGAAAGGGTATCAGAAGTCAGCTTTCCATACGAGGACATTAAGTGATACGGCCAACGATACGTTGCAACACTGCCTACTGTATAGATCTATGCTCGTACAACTGTAACTTTACAGATAGGGATGAGGTACGGTTTCTGACCGAGAACAGCAATTCTGGAGAAAAAGCACAGATGTCATCGTACTAATAAAGCTGTGCTCCTCCAGATTTGGCTGGTTTACCTGTGGAGATGTTTTCGCTGTCTGGTTACGAATGTCAGAACATCAATGATATAGCTACATCTGTATGCTGCCAGGATATTCTTATGCCAAAAAAACCTTCTGTGTGTGAAACTGGAAGTTAAACGAGGCAGCGAAACGCATCTTACCTAGCGGTATCTGACAACTCAAAAACCACAGGTAAGGAAGTCATGGCGTGGGGTCAGAATTGATACGATAAAGCCCTTTCCAGGGTTGCATCAGATGTACGAAATTGTTTCTAGATCTTCAGAGGGTGGTGCATATCTTTCTGAATGTCATGTTGTCATTTTGTCTCAGCTGAAGGTATTGGAAAAAGAGTGTGTGCAAAAGTGGGGTGAATTTTTGGCTGGAAAACTGGCAGTAGGGGGAGCTGGTACTCCGCGCAGCTCAAGGAGGAAAGTCCCCTTCGCCTTCCTTAGCACGGTTCGTCTGGGACGGGTCCACGTTTCCAGCTTGGGAACAGGGCATGCTGAAGCTTCTGGGCAGGGCTTTAAACCAGATACGTCTTTTTTGTCGTAAAAAAAAAACCGTGGGATTTCTTGGGAAGCATAAAGAGGGCCTTGAAACTGGTCGCTGAAGAATACCTCACACGGGTTAACGACTCTGCCAGGACACCGAATGTTTAGTACGTGAAATTGGCTTTGTTAGATCTGCTGTTCTTCTCGGTGTATTTGAAAGTCTGCTGCTTTCTAAGACTTGAGTCTCCCTAAGGTTAGGAGGAGGAAGCATCTTTGTTGTCTTTGGTATTAGGTCTCCGCTGGAGCAAGCGATAGGTGGCATATATACATAAAGAGAAATGGCATATTTAGTAGAGTTACATACAGATATAGATACCTGTACGCCATACGTTTTCATAAATATATATTCCTATATGCAGATAATCATGCGTATGCTGAAGAGCTAGCGGATCCTTGTCGTGGGAAAGGTACGCATGATGGCTGCCCCAGCAAATATTTGTCAGGCACCGATTTAAATGTGGGACTTCATTGTCAGCTGTGATAAGCATTTATATTAAATGCTTTGTAACAATTAATTTGATACAGCAGGTACTATTTGACTGTTTCTTGTTACTTCTGAAATCCCCATGAATCCGTTTGCGGCAGAAAGATTGCTGTGCTGTACTCAAGCTGGCTTATTCCTGGCCTTTGCCTGTGATTTTTGTGAACTACTTTCTCTATTGTAAATAGTCCCTTTCAGGTCTGAGCAAATTGTAGATGCATAAGCATCTACAGCACCACAGATGAATGCGGTAATTTGAATAGAGATGGAAGTTTTCACTCGCGTAAAACTTCAGCGTTAACTTTGCCAGTCAGTTTGATTGCTTCTACCATACCAGCAAATTTTCAGTGCTGTTTTAGCAATGTGTGGGTGGAGTAGTCTGTTAATCTAAATGCTCGGTTCTCCGTTTATTCATGTTTGGTTTACACCCTTTTAATTCTGCTTACCTTATAAAATCGCACCCAAGGTCTGCCAGTAATAAAGTTCCTCCGATTAATGTATTGGGAGGTGGATTTCTTATAGCGTTATTTTAGGTGAAACCTGAGTCTGGAAGAGGGTTGTTGAAATAATGCAGTTACCTAGGAGGGAGACTAAACTCGAGGAACTGAAATCAGTCAAGTCATATTCAACTAAGTACAAGTTCCCTGAATGGGTTCTGTTCTGACAGAACTCAAAATTGCTGAAATATGCTGGCATAGATCCCGTATGGAGTAGAAGTTGGAGCCTTCAGTGCCTGTATTGCTTTTGTGTTCCAAAACCATAATGCAGAGCACGCATGGAAACCTTCCAAGCCATTGTGAAGTACTCATTAATACTAATGCAACACAGAAGACAATTCTGCAAAGGCAAGTCGAGAGGACATAGGGTGAAAATGAGAGAGACGTAATAGAAAATCTTGTTTTGCTGGTAATATTTTCAAAGTACAATGCAAAAAAAAAAAAAAAAAAAAAAGGCCCTGTTTTAAATGCACTTTGCCCCTGCCTAGCCAGTGCAGGTAGGGTTTCCCTTAAATGCATGTAGCCGGGAGAGCCTACTCATGCACACGCTGCATACTCACCTTCTTAGTTGAGGATTAACGATATTGAAAAGCGTGAGTTTTTACAGGTCATATATGTTTCATTCTCTGTCTTGAAAACACAGCCTAAACTTTGAAAATAGGGCTGCGGTGCTTGTTAGCTTTAATAGTTTTGACCTGGAAAAAAGGCTGTGTGCCCAAAAGCTTACCTCCTTTCTCAGCCGTGGTAATTACTCTGTTAAGATACATTGTCTGTACTAAAATCCTTGCCTTGATGTTTAATGCTGATTCTCGTGAAGAGGATCAGAGCTTTGCTGTTTCCCTTCCTATTACGTATGCCTATGGTAGCATAATTCTTTCGTTTTCAGTCCGTGTTGATGAGACAAGGATGGAGCAAAGAAAGATATAATGGTCCGTCTCAGGCCAAACGAGCTTGTCGGCTGCGGAAAGGAAGTAGTCCCAGTACGACATCTGCTCTGTCCTTTACGCTGACCTTATGAGCGAGCGACCTTGCAAGCGGTCGTGTCACGTTAGAGGGTGTGCTTTCTGCAGACGAGCAAGCGGAGGTAGATTTCTGGAGGAGAAATCAGAAAAACCGTGGCTGTGTTTTCTGAGAAACAAAACTGAAGTGTCTTGAAAAAGTCTGTATAGTATTCTTTCTGAACGATACCGTATTATTTAAGTAACGTGATATATAGCTCTGTCTGGCTTAGTGTTTCTTCACCTGTTCTGCATGCTTCCCATTCTGGCTTTACTAAAAACAAAGAAATTGTAAGTAAATTACCAAAACCTGCTAGTAATAAGAGATTAGAGATTTTAGGAAGGAGGGGAGAGTTTCCGTCTTAACTCCCCTCTGCTTATTAGCTTGAAATACTGTAGGAAAGATGAGTTGGTCAATGTCACATTCAAGACGCAAATGTCAGTATAATATAACACCATTTACAGGGTGCTAGAGGGGAGTGCTGTTGTCTGCCAGAGAATTTGATACTTTGCCAGTCCACCTGGTTGTTCTTTGTGGTTGTTTTAGTGGGGAATCCAAATTCTTAATTCAAAGCTGAGTTACTAGGGTGGATTCCTTGAAGTGCAAGGATTTTTTCAAGGGCAAAGTGTCATTTTTGGCACTTGAGTTCCATGGTTTCTGGAAAGAAAAAAGCGCTTAAGTATTTTGGAATATGCTGCTGTACGCACAGGGGTGCTCAAGCTATGGTTCGTGTTGGTCGCTGTTGGGCTGTCAGGGTTCTAAAATCTAGGGCAAGCAGGCAGGCCTCAGATCAAAACGTTTTTCTGCTTCTGTCTTTCATCTTGATGCTGTTTCAGAACTTAATCAGCCCATCCCTTTGCAGTGTACACTGCCTTTCCACCTCGTTGCCGTGTCCCTTTGAAGTAACCCAGTGTTTAACGCTGCTGATCTTTAAAATAATGAAAAGAACTTGCTAGCTGCTCCCTCTTTGTGGGCTGAGGATGCCAAATGGAAATTGGCAGGTGTCGGGACAATCCCTCTTAACGCCTAGTTGTCTTTGCAAAGACATCCGTTTAGGCAGCCATGTGGCCAGCTGGCAGGAGAACTCCCCTGTCTTTTTTCACTTGTTATTGTTGGACTACCTGTATTTAATTGATCTGACTTATTTCTAAGGGTAAATAAAATAGTCCTTGTTCCTTTGAAGCTCAGCATAGCGTTAAGAGTAAGAGCAGCTGCTGTTCTCGGAAGTGAGGGTTGTTGCTCTATTTTTGAAGTTTGAGGGATCACAAGTTAGTATTATCTTAAAAGAGAGGGAAACAGGCCAATGGGGAATTTGCACCACATAAAAACTGGCAGAGAGAATGTCCTTAATCCCTTTTTTTCCTTCCTTTTCTTCCCCCTCTGTTTTGTAGGTTTAGGACTAGTTTAGGCCATGATTTCATAATATTATAACTAGACATTGCTGGATCTCTCAGCAGTACAAGCGTGGTCTAGATCAAGCTGGACTATGCAATTGCATTTTTGTCAAATTAGAGGACACAAATACGGAGTTTACGCTGACGTCAGGGCTTTTTCTTGCCAGCATCGTGCCAGCTGCGGGAGGACGGATGATACTAGATCTAGCAAGAAGTTAGTCACAGAAAGACGCTACGTGCTGCAAGCCTGAAGCTACAAAGTTAACCTGCCAGAAACTTTTGACCACGTGTAAATCGGCAAAGTGAGTTCCTAATAAGGGATCGGTGCTTTTCATCGATGTCGCCATGGTGTTTTTGATCGATTTTTCGTGCACGTAATTATCCTATGCTGCTATGGGCTTTTGGTTTGGGTAGGGATTTTTAAAGAAGCCTGTGTAAGTTAGGTGCTGAACTTTAGTGCAGATTAAGGTAGGCGCGCATCCATGTGTTCCTTTATTTAAAGAGTTGAGCTTCGTAGACTCATTTGTCTAACTGCCAGTTCATAATTTGAATGCCTTAATTAACTTTGCAATTGAAGTAACAGTAAATAACGGTTTTTAACCTGCTTTATTTAATATAATCCCCTATTTTTGTTTCAAAGAAAAAAGGCAAGAGTCCTTCAGGAGAGACTGCTGCTGCTTTATTTATAGGGATTGGGCTTCTGGATGAAGGTAATAGCTAGCTCTGGGTCTCCTTGCAAGGTGACCGATAAGAATTTGCTGCCATGTGTAGGGTCAGATACTTACACTTGGTAAGCACGCTGTCCCTGACTGTCTCTCCCAACTACAGTTACTTTGGCAAATTCTTTATTGACCAAATGATTCAGTGTTCTGTGGTTTTGACCAGGAGTAGATAAAATGATAATAAAAATGTCGTCTCTGCTTTTACTTAGTTCCATGATAGAAAATAGCAAAGAAATCTGCAGTATTATCAACTGCAATGAATGAGAACTGGAATTTAAGCCTATGATTTCAATCTAATTTCGTACTTAGACTGGTGAATTAAGACCGTCGTCATCTCTCTGAAGTAGTTAAATTCTGTTCCGTATAGTACTGATAGGGGCAGGCTAAGGACCACGTAGGCTGGTGTAAATCTAAAGAAACTACTAGAACTCACCAAACCTTTTCCTCTGAATTCTAAGCATTGTGGTTTGAGCCATTTTATTTAAGCTTTTTTTCCTTCAAACTAATCCCCAATATTAGTTTTCTGATTATTATTTTTTCCTGCATAGCATGACAAAATACACTGAAGTACGTTATCTTATTATTTGCTTATATACATTTTAGCTGGTTTGCAGGGTATGTGATGAATCACTTGGATGAAAAATAGTTTGTCCTGGATCAATTAAATGAATGCAATTTGAAGCCCCTGGAAAATGGGAGACAAATAATACTCATTTCCAAGTTTTCAGATGGACAATTAATGTTTTTACAAAAAGCCAACATGCTTCTGGGGATTGGCAGACATTTTCACAAAAACAAGTAACAAATGTAATTCTGTACTCCTGGAGCAAAGTGATATGCAAGTGATGGAATATTAAATGCTGGGGAGCTAGTTTCAGTTAAACAGCATGCTCGGAAGTTATCCAAATTGTTTGTGCTGGACATGATTCAAAAAGGTCTCTCTGCTGTTTAATATATGTCACATATTTACAGAATGATGGAGGCTTTTTTTCCTTAAGGATCACAGTTCTCCCTAAGTGCCAGATAATCTTCCCTGCTCTGAAAACTGTCCTGTCATTACAGTCCTCAGATGTTGCTATGATTGGAGTGTAAAGACAGACTAGCGAAGCTAGCAGTGAGGAATTCTCTCAGTTCTTGCAGATTCCAGGGAGAAAACCTAACGTATAACAAATGGTCCTGACTGGCCTGGAAAGGAACCAGCCGCCGTTGACCTTCCTAAAAGCTAAGGAWGGAGGGAAGCGAGGATGACAGTCCGTGTGCCATCCTTCAGGATGGAAGAATTTGTGTGGGAACTGTCATGCTTCATTTTGCCTGGAAGCCTGTCCCCTCTGTTCACCCGCTCGCGCCCTTCCACCTCTCAGACTGGGATGCCACGGCAGTCGGCTGTCAGCAGCTTGGCGTTCTGCAGATGAAGCCGAGAAGGCATTTAAATTCTGGAATCTCACGTTCTGACTTCATGGAACAAGTATGGTGCGGGCAAGAATCTCAGATGCTTGTCCCCAAGATCTAAGCAGGGCTTTTGTCCTGTGCGTTGGGCGTTCCTCGGGCTCTGAGCGTTCATCTCCTACCAACAGCAGATATTTGAATACAAGTGTGTCCCTGCAGATAACAATCTTGGCCGTGGCAAGCAGAAAAGCAATGGCGTCTTCCCAGCTCCCACAACGCCTGGTACTCAAATCCCTCATGAAAAAAGGTGGTATCGTACTGTATGCTCTGAAGCTTAGTAATACCAGGCCTTTTTAGGTAGGGAAGGAAAACACGTTTACCTGTGCCAAGTATCCTGCCTGGGCCCTCTTCTTTTATTCACAGCTGTTTTAGTCTCACAGGGTAGAAGGTGCTTTGCCAGGCAGATTTGTCACAGGACACCAAGAGCTGTATGTAACGTCTTAACTTGACCTAGGAGCTGACTAGCAATGAACACAGACCCCGAAACAGAGGTTGGGGCCTGCTTTCTCGTACTGCTCTGCAGGTACTGCCAGCGTATGTTACTGGGGCAGCGCAGCCTCAACTGCGCGAGAGGATCGCGCATCTGTAATCAGCCACAGCTGGATCTCTGAAACGTGCAAAGCAGCGTGTAAAGAGAAGAAGGCTGCAAGGCTCTTTGTGGCACTGTTGAAGCGTGTGGCTTCCACCGTTTCAGGTAAATCGGTTCTTACAGCATTAAGGAAATTTCTTCAGCTTCTCACTCAATATTTTCCATTGCCTCTTTCTTGCAGGTGCCGTTTTGTTCTGAAGAATATCAGCAGCAAGAAACAGCAGCTTCTCTTTGGAAGGTGGAACTGCTGAAAAGAGCTCTATGTATAGCAGAAAGGAACCTCTGATACTGATGTTTTTCCATACGCAGTAATTGCAGTCAAACTTGGGATAAGACGCTGCCTAGGTATTACTTAGACTAAACGCCCTGTCTTTCTGTAATCTGAATTCAGTACAAATATTTGCTTCATTTAGGTTTCATCCTAGATTTAGCCTGCCTGAGAAAAAGTATGTATATCTAGCAAACCTGTTGGCAGGGGAGCACTTAAAGTTCTGTTAGTAAGAGTTTGCTATGTGCTTGAAGTGAAGGGAAACTGCCGTTTTGCTGTTTGGCTGGATCCACGTGGAGCATTTGTATCAGTATAAATATTGCCGATAAGAAGCTAATTAATTTTTTCTCACTAAAATAACTGTATTTTTACACTACGCACTTGGATTCGGTTATCGGTGTTTAAATGCATACATACCTAGAGAGTTAATTGGGGGAGGGTCTGAGCACTCTGGTTTGGATTAACTGTATCCGCATACAAAGATAGCGAAGGCGGGTATGCACCATTTTTCTTCCACCGAGATCGTGTAATCCGTATTTTTTGTGAAAAGCATTCGAACGCAATACAGTTGTGTTTTCCAAAGAGGAGAGTATAAACCACTGGTAGACCAGTGGTACCGCTCATCTTAGATGTCGGGGTGTAGTTCTCACTGACATCTGTTCTGTGCTGCAGCCTGTATCTCTGCTGCTTCGATCTTCTGTATCCATAAGGCACCACGTGGAATGGCACATTCTTGTGGCAGCGTTTCTGGAAATGCGTGACTTGTGAAATGTTTTTCATCCTAACTTCCAGGAGAAATGTGAAGAGAATGTCCTGTCTTGGATGGCACTTCCGAGTGGTATTTCAGATGGTATTTCAGCTGGAATGAGAGGAAAAGCAACCCTCTGCTCAGAAAGTAAGGATCCCAAGCTAGAATGTACATCGCCCTACTTGGGTATTGCCTAGGATATTCGAAGTCAAGGAATGCCATCGTCTTCATAAACAGTAAGGAAAACTGGCTTGTTACGTGGCTACCGCTGTTCAGCTCCTAAATCTTCTCACCTTTCCTCGCTGTGTGTCTTGCCAAGCCTATTGCAGCTGCTTCCCCAAGGTCTGGTGAGCTCCACCCAGAGACTCGGCGGCGGCGAAGAATGTCTGCAGCCCAATCATTGATCTTTAATAGGAAGAGCCGCTACTGTTGCTGATAGGTATCAAGCCTTCTGTCAGTAGATGGAAGGCAGGTGTAGGAAAAATGAATATCCCCACCAGACACTACACTGTCTCGCCTCACTGGTGAATTAATGTAATTGATTTCAAGGAAATCACACTTTCGCATCTGCACTTGCACAGTAAAAAGATGGTTTTGGTACTTGTTAGTAGAGGACAGCTGAGAACTTGTGATACTATCACAAGCTTGATTTTGGCTTTATGAGTCCGAGGCTCAAATGTGTTAAATGGCAGAGCCAGAAAGGTTGAAAAGCCATTTGGAATGTTGATGGGTACCACACACGCCGTAACGGGAGGAACGTTGTTAATGAGAAACAAATGCCAGCCTTCAGCATCAGCCCGTTTTGAGGAAAAGGGCCTGTCAGATCCAGGAGGTTGGCCCTTATTAGGTTTGTTTTGAATTTGCCTGTTCCTCGGTGCTGATCAGAAGTGGTGTGCAGTTGTTCCAGAGCGTATAGAATGCAAAACCGTGGTAAATGATTGATCCTCTGAAGTGCAAGAGGGTGAGAAGACATCTTTGGATCACAGTTAAAATGTACTCTTGCAGCCAAGTTAGAGCACGCCAAGAAGTTGCTTTTCCACTCTAATCTTTTAAGATGACCTGTTTGACTTTGCACTGAGATGGGCTAGGAATCTTCAGGCAGAGACATGGTAACTTTTGAAGTACTTGAACTTCAGTGGAAGAGAACATCTGACTGGCTTTAATCTTCGTTCCTATTTGAGGGCTGTGACGGATGACCGTTTGTCATTGTGTGTGTTTTTTCACTTTGGGAATGTGTTTGAGAAAATGGTGAACCGTGAATTATTTCTGACAGGGTAACATTTTAAATACAGATTTCGCTTGAAGTTTTTGAAAGGCTGAACTGGATTCGAGAGGTCTAATTGAGGTACCAGAGCACTTAAGTCCAATGATTTTCTTTCAGCACCTGAGTTTGAACAGACAAATGACCTCTATACTGATGGGAGTTGCTGAGAGAGGTTTTTCAAACA
This sequence comes from Phoebastria nigripes, assembly GCA_035582835.1. Taxonomy (NCBI): domain Eukaryota; kingdom Metazoa; phylum Chordata; class Aves; order Procellariiformes; family Diomedeidae; genus Phoebastria; species Phoebastria nigripes. The sequence continues at coordinate 247,382 of JAYKAV010003217.1, read as the reverse complement.
CGGTGAGTAACGTGTGTAAGGACAAGAGGCCCTTCTGTAGAAAGGAAAGAGCATAAGCGGGTTGTGAATGTGTCTGTATACTGTATGCATTACAGGCCTTGGTGAAGGCAGAAATTGCGGTCTTCTAGCCAGGAGCAAGAATGGGTTTGTCCTTTCGAAGACTCAGAAGGTGTTGCAGGCTCCAGATAGCACCCAGCTTCGTTTAAGGTGAGTGACGAGGACACGTTGCAGATAGCGCAACACATTTTCCCGTGGAGTAATACGCGCAGGGATGCTTCGTTCATTTAAATATGATTGTATGTTACAGAAAAGCGTGTTGTTCGTTTTAAGGCTGAAGTAGCTTGAATTGAGCAAACGTGGCAGGAATGTAACAAATGGTCTAAGGTGATAGATGCTATTAATGTGCTTGAATTGATGTGGATAGGACAATCCTGCATTCTGTAATATTTCCAGCAGCAATGCTCACGGCGGAGCCGGCAGCTATGAGTCGACTCTGTGATAGCAGTATTGGTTTGTAGGTACTTATCAGGTACTTAGGCAGAACATCTTACTGTAGGCTGAGCGTACGTGTTATGTCACGAGGAGCAATTTGTTTATTTGAGTCTTGTATTTTGGGGCTCTTTGTTTTTAGAATATATTCTGTGTCTACAGGGTGGGATTGACTAGCTTCGGAAACTGTTAGAAACTTCTGTGCTTGCTCCAGGAAGAGAGATGCTAAGGTATGACTTCCAGCCTGCTGTTAAGGAGAAAGTAAAAGACCGCTTGCCAGCTCATGGGTCCTCTCATATTCAGTACTTGTGGAAAGCGCAAGTGGCCAAAAAAAAGAACAGCTGTATTCCAATGTGATCCTGGTTGGAAGAAAGTCGAGATGCAGGAATTCAGTTTTGAGTAACAGACATAATTGCCCTTAAGGGCTCAAATTAAAACTGAGGCCCTTTTTGTTTTACGTGCTTGACATAAGCAGATGGAAATCACATTGAGCATAACTACAGATTTATGAAAGTCAGGAAACATACTTTCTTAAGGAAGTGAGAGTCAGGGACTGCACTGTAAAAATGCCCTGTGGTCTCACCTTGGGCAGCTAATAGCGTACTTTAATGGGAGCTGCTGCAGGCAGATAAAGTTCTCTTCTAGATGAATTTCTGAACTGTTAGACTAGTAAGGGAAAAAGAAACGTGGAACTTGAACTCTCTTTATGGCTGAGAACCTCAGCCCTTTTTGTCTAGAAAATAGTTAAATGATAAAATCTTCTAATAAAATCAGTTTCTTAGAAATGTATCTAATAAAGTACGAATAGTGGCAGTAGTCTCTAGGCACGTTATTTCTGCTTTGAGGAAGAGTTTGACATTGAAAGTTGGCAAAGAAGGAATTTTTAGAGGTTTCATACAGAYGTAGCCCAAACCTTGGCTTTTATCTCGTGGGTACAACTGAAGGGATTTGACTTTTTGAGCACTCGTGTTCTTTGCGCGTTTTGTTAAAGTCTGGCTGGCCAGTCTACGTAATGAAACAAGGTGGTTTGTTTTTTTTTTTAGGTTCTGTAAAGCAGAGAAACTTAAAACTCGAGACAGCTTCTGAAAATATTTTCATTTATGCCTGAACGTGACACTATTATTCAGACTTAAGATTCACTCTCGGGTCAAACTCCAATTAAATGTGCCTCCAACACCATCCTTCCCATGAGTTCCACATCATACTCTTGTGTTGGGTTTTTCTGCAGAAAGCCAGCCTTTTTTAAACACTTTCTGGTTTTGTTGTTTTGTTTTGGTTTTGTTTTTTTTTTTTTTTTTAAATCTGTCTCTCTTGCTATTCAGTGTTCAAGCCAGGAATTGGGTTTTTTGCCTTTTCTGTAGATGGCCACGTGGTTCATGTTGTTTGCTAATTAAAATACTACATACTTTTGACACTCAGCTGTTTGAAAATGTTTCTGTTCCTTATTTTTAGGAATTTCTTTAATACATTGCCAGAATTACAGTTGAGTCACTAGGTCCTTATCAGCTTTTGTAAATGGAGAAGATCCAGCTTTGTCAGAAGGAAAATAGTGAGGGACTGGAACCAGGTCCGTTGACTCCAAAGTGGTGCCATTTGCAAAGAAGCACTGATTTCTGTCTGTAACCGCTGTGCAGTTCATGTTTTTTATTTAGTTACTGCCTGTATAAGTGCTTGCTCCAGAGAGTGCAACTGATAATTCTCTTTTATTTTACGAAGTAAACAACCTCAGATTAATTGGATAATAAAAGCTTTGCTATGCTTGCATTTTTCCACTTTATGTGCTATTACTGGAAGGCTGAGAGATAAGCTTTGTTTGGAGATACTTAGAATAATGGTTTCAGCAATAAGTCCCCAGAGATTGACTGTGCATATGACTGCAATTTTTAAAAAATATACAGTGACCTTTTTCCCTTCAGATGCAGATTATCTAGAATGAACTAATGGTAGAAATCGGGAGAAGATAGGAGCAGCGATGCTTTAAAATGCTATAATGCAGCATACCTGCTTATTAATAGCTAGTCCTACAGCTACTTCTGTTTCTCTTTGCTACAGCATGGCGATGTTGACATGAACATGTCAAAATGGAACATAATGTAGTTGACAGACTGCGAGAGCTTGGAGCTTTGGCATGTTTACTTTTCCAATGCAGCCAACCCCTTTAAGGAATGGAACTGAAATAAGAACAGCCTGGCTCGGGAGTAAGTATATATCATGTAATTTGCTGTCACAAGCTATTTGCTCTTGTGACAATTCAAAGTTGGGATTGAAGATCTCTGTGGAAAATCAGGCTTAAGTCTGGGAGGTGCTGAAATGCAAAAGTGAGGACTTGACCACAATATAGTCTTTTAAAAATCCTAAAGATAGGGAAAGCTAATTCTGATTTTCTGGCCAAACGGAATTTGTTTGGTGCTTTGGGCTTTTATAATATTTCTCCCCAAAGTTCTGTGAGGCGAGATTATGTTCTTACGGTGTTAAATGCTGCAAAACACAGATTTGTGGTGCTGTGGTGCAGGCCTGAGCAAAGGAGCCGTTGTGTTGCTGTGCTGGCATTACAGTGGCTGTCAGCATCCCTGGGTTTGTAACGGTTTCTGACGTTCCCCATTGCTATTTGGATGAGCATCACTATGACCTGTTGTGGGCCTATAGTCAAACAGCATTTTCTAGTCCTTGTTGTGAAAGCTTTGTGGTCCCCTCTCAAAAAATTACTCACTGTTTGTTTGTTTGGTTTTTTTTTCTTACTATTCACTCATTTTCTGACCTGAAAAATGAAGGCAGATTGCCCAAATGAGCATGCAGCCTCACGATCAGTTACTGCATGCCCTTTGATAGGTAACTCTTAGGCTACAGAAGATGCAATATGATCTAACTCGGTTTCATTTGCAGTGAAAGAAGACAGTGAAGTGAAGGTGCATTAACTTAAACTTTTTCCCCCATGTACGAATGCAGACCCTTTCCTCGGCTAAACTGGTGCACGGTAATTGAGCCCAGAGCCAATTCCAAAGTTTTTCCCAGAGGATCTTGGCCAAGTCTGTTGATTTTTATGCTTCACTTGACTAAATTCATCCTTCCAGAGACTCTCTGAGATCTTGGAACATGCTGACGCCAGCAGGAATTTTGTGACCAATTTCAGTGGGATAAGGATTTCATTCTTTTTTTCCTTCTTCTTTTTTTTTTTTCCCCTCTTTTTCTTTTTCTCCTTCTTTCTCATAAGACAGGTTGAAGCCAGATCAGTTGCCGCTCCCTTGGGTGGTAGTCCTCTGTGGAACGTGCTGGTCTTCTAAGCTCTGACACTGGAGTGCTGAATTGGGCACTGAGTGATGAGGACGCGTCTCCAGACTCTGATACTGGTGACGTGCTGTGAATGGCCTGCGATTTGTGAAGTTTTCCATCAACTGCACAATACTATGTGTGGTAATTCACCTAGAACATTGGCTTTAATTTCTGCTGTCTTAGTGTATGTAATTATATATTATGTTACAATTGAGTAGTTTTGCACAGATTAGGATGTTAATTTTGTATTATTTTCAAGTCATTTGAGACGGAAGAAGTAGAGACAAAATCACTGGACAGTAATATATGAATTTTCAGAAGAGAGGGTTTTACAAGTTAGTAAGTGATTGAGGGTCTCAAACAACATGTTGAATGTTCACTGCGAGTTATATTTTCCAGTGGAAATTGAGTATGTTCAAATGCTCTGAAAACCCTGGGAAAAGAGGATTCTGCCTAAAAAGTAAGCGGAGTCGGAGCAAGCTATGATACAGGGGCCGAACTACGGATTTGGCTTACCGACTTAAAAATTCAATTTTGGGCAAAAGTTGTTATTCTTTCCACACAGCGAACGGTGAGTATTTCAGTTATGAATACCTAATCTCCATCTAAAGCTCAGTCATTCCACTGGGCAGCCCGCTTACTTCCATTTTGAAAGCGATCAGCTGTCCTTCTGCGGATGTGAAGTAATTCAAGTAGGACCTGCGATGAGCGGTTGAGTTCCTGTATTGATACTTACTATTTCGTATACGCGTTTCTTGTTTTGCCACAGGCATGATCTCTCAAGTCCTGTTAGTGACTGTGTCTGTGATTATCTAAGAGGAGGTATGCTGGCACTGCCTTAGGGCCGGTATCCTATCCAAGCAACTAACAAAGCCGGTTTGGATTTTCAGTCATTTGGAAATTGATCCGTTGTGATGCTGAATGATTTTGATTTGCATAATCTATATGGGGGTTGAAGATGCATGGGTGGCGTGAAGTGCAGAGATGCAAAGCACGAAGGCCCAAGCCGCGTGACTAAATGAACTCTCTCTTCCCCAGCTTAGAGCAATGTATTTCTCTCTCGGAGGGCTCCTGAGTATCTTACTTTAACAGTCTGCCTGAGGTAGCGATGTGCACCCTACTGAAGTGTAGTGCTGCCTTAGGACCCTGCAGGCTTCTGTCCCGATAGGAGCAGCACTAGAAAAAGAAGTTGTAAAGCAACGTAGTTGTGTTCCACCGGCTATACCGGTTGCTGGCCGTCATAATGTGGAATGAGTATAGTGAGCATGCGGGGTAGGTTCTGGATCCACTTTTTATTGCTACGACAGCATGTAACTATTTCATGTGGGTCAGAGCCGTTGCAACGTTTTATCGTTCATGTTATTTGTAACTTTAGTGCTATTGGAGGTATTTAGGATTACTTATCTGGTATTTTTCAGAGCAGGGTCTCTGAGGCGCTTTAAAGCGCTCTTCGTTCTGTGACCTTATGCTGTATTTTTTTTTTTTCACAAGCTGGTCATAAAAGAAGTAAGTATGGTAAGACTAACTTTTAGATTATTGATGACCATGGGAAAATGAAATTATTATTTTCTTATGGCACAGATTATTAATTCAGTCGGGTAAAAAAAGCAAAATGTATTAATGCTTACTCCAAGCCCCGACAGTCTGGGTAATATTTTGCCCTTTGTTTTCTCCTTCTCACCGTTTGCCTGATAATTTTGCAAGTGGCTGAGATGCAGATAGCAAAAACAAAAGAAAAAAATTGCCACCAAACCCAAAAACGTTCTTGTGCTTTTATCACTACTAGATTTCACTTGCAAAGTGAAACTGCAGCCTATTGTACAATTTGTTTTCTTGTGTTTACTGAAAATGGAGACGCATATGGGGTAGTGATGCAGTTCTTAACTGTGATAGTCTGTGCATCGTTGAAATGCCTCTTTTCGATGGTAGTTAGCTAAAGAGAAGATGCAGGTTACCCTAGCACAGCATAAAACACCGTAAGAACGTTGGGAACTGGAAAGATAGGCCAAAGCCTTTTATGAACTCGTCTTTTGAGTGGTCAGTTAGAGATTTTAACCCTGAGTTTGTGTGCCTTGTAACTCATCTCTCTCTAACTCCTTTAAAAAAATCTGGCCTCTCTGAACTTTGCCAAATGAAGGTCCAAAATGACTCACTCGGCAAAGACTAGGTCGGGCGAGTGAGGCTGAGTGAACAGAGAGCAGCGTTTTTTCCTAACGACAGCTGCTGGACGGACCCAAGCCCAGGGAGTCAGTTCATTTGTTAACTTGGAGAACCTGCCAGGTAGCCCTTTCCTTACACGAAAATCCTGCAAACAAAGATGTTTTCAGGTGTGAAACTTTTGAAGGATAATCAGTAATTGTGCAATCTGTATTTCGCAATGCTTGCTCGTATGAGTAGACCCATTGTATTCAATAAGGCTATTAAACAGATACGCGAACGTAACAGACGTTAGGCTGATGTCTGTTGGGTTCTGGTTTTCTAACGTATACTAAGCTTGTAATTGGCTCACTTGCTTTATCAAAGGAACTTAAAAGGAATTGAGCCCTTCTTTCTTGTTGTCATTCTTTATGCTTTAGATCTCTACAGGTGATGATAATTACATGAATATGAATAATATCCCAACCACTGGTCAGTATAACACAGTTCAATGTCAAGGGAAGGGAGGACTATCTGGAGAGCAGTGTTTAGGGCAGAAGACTGCTGTTTGAAATGCTAATAGTAGCTAGGAGCCAGCATACTGCTAATAGTGAACGGTTTTCTTTGGAGAGAAGTACTGCCCGTACTAATACAGCTTTGGTTTTTAATACTTATTGGTACTGAAAAGCCCTCCATGCAGAAACTGAACTAGAATTTGGCAAACGGGATGAATGCAGCATCTGAAGCTCTTGAACGATACAAAGATTGTTTCTTTTTTCATGCTTGTGATTATGCTATGATTTGGAAGAGTATACGGAAAAGAAACGTATCTCATGTTGTGTCTGTGTAACAACTGCCAAAAATATTGAAATGATTTAGCAACAAACTCTTATTTTTCTCCGTAAGTGAGGTTTATGGCTAAGCATTCCAGCATTCTTGGTAGAATATAAATATTTCTGTTTTATGGAAGGAAGCTGAGCAAATAAACTGCTCGTCATCATAGCGCTCTCTCTCAAAGTTTAGAATATCCTGCAAGTTGCAAAAGAAATGCTCTGAGAGGTCAACTGTATTAGCTTTGTCTGAAGTTTATCACAGATTAAAACCCCATAGCTTATTTTAGGAAGGCTTTTTACTTTGTTTTGGGAACCTCTGTTCTTCAGAGAAGAAGTTTGGGTTGTGGGGAATGTTCGTGTCGGGGTCAAATGGCCGTTCTATTCTGATGTCTGTCACAAACCTATCTGGAGATACTGTCGTGCTGGGTACAGAAGTTGCCGATCTGCAACTGTTTTCCTGCTTAAGCTTAATTGGTATTCCAAGCTTGCAGCCTGTGTTATCTTTTATTGCTGAAATTTGATGTTGAGATGCCGAATATCTTTGTAAACCCCAGGGTAAGCTAACCTATAAACAGTAGAAGCAGGAAAAATATACTGCTTTCACAGAAGTAAGACTGTTTCCTAACGTGAAACTACATATATGTTAGTATTTCTGCCTGCATAAACATGTGTATGCGTCCATACACGTGGAAACGCCTTTTATTTGTTCAGGCTTAACAGGAGAGACTCTGCCTAACTCAAATGCAGGAGTTTTGCTTTCTTCCTATTCCCCTTTGCTCTGCTCTTAGGTACAGTTGTAGGAAATAAAGACAGTTCAAGATCGCTAACTTCAGAGTCACAGCGTGATGTCATACATGTCGTGTTGGGAAGAAACGTAGGTGCCGTGACACAGTAGTTGCGTGTGTATAGTCAGCATTTCCTCTGGAATATTTCTTGAGTAATATTTGATACGCAGTTCACGTTGCTGCAACAGACAGAGTAAATATGCTAATGACTTCCAAGTGGGAACTGCATGCTCAGGAGCCGCGTGTGTAATTTATCCCTGTTAGTGTTTTCTAATACAAGTCTTCAAATTGCCTGCGCATGTTTAGTCATTTCAACCCTCCAGTTATTTGAGAGTATGTAACATAGCTACTTAACCCTTTCTCGCACCATTCTAACTCACACTGTTAAGGTAACTGTTCAAACGAATGAAAACAGAACGCCAATAAATTGGCTTTCGCGTTTACTATTAAAAAGCCTATGTCAAAGGCCTGATTCCGACGCCATAAGAGCTTTGTGTGGGGGCAGTATAAACAAAGCTAATTAAGGAATTTTGAAATGCAAGTTTCGCTTATGGTTTTTGTGCTCCTTGACACCGTGAGGACAGCCATAAGGTAAGTTTTTCTATTGCGTGTCGTAGGAGCCCACTGAACCCCGGGAACAGAATCTGACTCCAAAGAGCTTTTTTCTTACGTACAGAACACAGTTTTGCTCTAGGGAATTTAGTCAGGGAACTTCATTAATGTTACATGTGACCTGAATTCACCTCTGGATTCACGTAACTAGCACCCTGGATTGGTGCATCTGTATGACTGCAAAATGATTTTATAACGTATTAACGTATGTAGCTTAATCTTGTCACAAGAGGTAACGTAAGTGACAAAAACGGGATTTAATGCCAGTGAGACTTGTTCGCTGGACCAAAGCAAACATTTGAACTTGCGTCATTCAAATCACTGTTGACGTGATGCTTCCCTTCTCTGTCACGTCTCACTTGGATATAGTTTCAGCCAGCGTATACCCCAGGTTTAATCCAGGCTATGGTATTTTGTGTTTTAAAAATGTGAATGTTTGAACTGAAGCAAAGTATGCATGGTAATCGGATAGCATTTACAATTAATTCTAGGGCTACGCCCAATCACACTTGTGTGGTGTACTTTTGTGGAAACGCTTGAGATCCAAACAGAAAGGCGGCTCTTTTTCATGACTGAAGGTTGAGGTTCTTCGGTAAATTGCAATGAAAAAGTGATTTATACCAAAGTACGAGATCCCGCAATAGAAATGGAAGCATACTGCCACAACAATTTCAATTTAAACTGTCCTAGTAAACAAATATGTGCACAAATGAGACTTAAAGCAATTCTACACAAACTACTTAAGCCAGAAGTAAAGCATCTCTCACCCACTCCCAGAAATTATTTCCCTGGCCTATAAAGTCATCTTATATGGAAAGTATCAAGTGAAGTGTCAGTGAGACCACATAACGCCTGCACCCACGATATGCCTATATTTAATTATTTTTGAACTGTGGTGTCAACAGAACGATGAGTTCRTGAATACAGGCCTGGAGCGGCGGGTAGCAGAACATGCAGTCTCTTCCTCATCGCATATTTAGTTCATACACCTCTTCCTCCAGATAGAACATCATCCTCTAGATCTAAACATGATCTGGCTTGTATGCTGTTCTGTTCCTCGGTCAAACGAAGGGACACCTAGGGGTTTGTGGCTTACGTTCATTTTAATGGCAGCGTTCCCTCAGAGCAGAGGCATAAAGATGCATCTTACCAAAACTCATCTTTAGACTTCCTTAGGCCCACAAGACAATACCTCCGACTACAATACCCCCCAATCAGAAATAGGTCAGAGACAGCAAGCAAAACTCAAGACTACGGCTGTTACCAAGCCCTTCTCTGGTCACAGAAGGATCCGTGAGCAGGCTTGCATGTTTGTTAGCGATAATGGTTGCCTGGCTCATTTAAGCGTTTTAGTCCATGGACAAATTTATACTCGTACACAGCTCCTGTTGCTTGTTGGAGTCGCTCTCTACCTTGCTAAAACACCGCTGTTGCGCTCTCTCTAATGGGACATTCTCCAACAGATCTTTGAATCAAATATGTTTTGATATAATTGTTCACAAAAAAAAGCAAATGAGGAGGAGCTGCTAATAAAAAGAAAAGATTTGGCGATTATTTTTTTGCTGTAGTGGTTAGAAGCTGTTCCTGTCTTGAAAATCCATGTAGATTTTAATGTGAGGCTTGGCCGTCGTTCAGTTTTTGTATGTTTACGACTGATCCAGGTACAGGTTGTTTTGGTGGTGTTAGGTTTCTTTTTTTAAACAAAAGTATAGTATTCACTGGAGACAACATTAAATTGGTATAAAGCTTCCTTAGATTCATATAGCTTTTCTCCTGTTCCCAGACTTGCTCGAGATATTTTGGCAAAAGGTCAGTATTATATCATTTCCACTCTATCTCCATTCTGGCTGACTGCAGGTTTGCTGATGAAACTGTAGCGTGGATGTTAAATGGTGAAACTTCTGTGTCTGAGGCTGTCGCTCTGGCATGTCGTAAAAGAAACCTAGACGATTCTGTTCACATAAAAATCCCCTTCTGTGCTTGTTTTGCTACCACTGTACTATTTAAACGAAAAGAAGAGGTGATCTTCAAGTCACAGTATATGTAACACCTACAAATATTTTGATCTTTTTTTAAAAAATTTTTATTTAGTAGACTATATGTTGATATATATCTTACTCAAGACCTGAAGAGGAAATGTGACCTAAGGATGCGTATATATTTGCCGAAAGCCGTTAAAAGCTCCTTGGTTTGCAGAGCTGACTATTTAAATTACAGAATTGAAGTTGTCTGTGCAGTTTTCTTCATCCCTGTGTATATATATGTTACGATGCAGTGTTAAATGACTACAGACTGTTTTATTCTTGGCAGTTCTGCCTCGGTGCACAAGGTAATTGATGTTCAGGGGTTTATGTACTGCGTGAGGCTCTTGGACGTGCTATAGTGAATGAAGTTGAAATGAACCTGGTGAGTAGGTCAGGAAGTTACACAGCAGAAAGGATGGTTTTGTGCTGAAGGTGGCTGAATGTTCCCTGGCTTTGGTATTTTGTCTGTGAGCAGTTCGCAAGATAGTTAGTATAGGAATCTCTCCAGGAAGATGGAGCGTATCTGTGCAGCACACTAATAACGTGCGTTAAAGGACTTGCTGCAAAGGAAGAGGTATGGCATATACTTGCATTCAAAAGGATGTTTAAAGTGCTTGTAGTGAACTCTGTTATGCTGATGGGTATGGTGTTTGTTCTCTTTTCTGTTCCTGAGCTGTTTGTGTATATGCATATATTGCTTTATTATATAATATTATTGCTTGGTATGAACAGAAGAACGCTAATAATAGGCAAACCTTAGAAACATGGAATGTATCAGCAGCATCCGCGCATGCTCGTATCCAGGCTGGGGTTGTAGGATGGCTTTTCTAATGCTCTCTGACTCGCTTGAGGAGCGATAGGTTGTTTAGCAGTAATCTGGAGTGCATTCCATACTTGTCTTAAACTGCTCCCATGGATATCATCAGCTTTAGCTACATCTTGCATAGGGCTTGTCCTTTAAATTTGGACTCAGACCRGTGGAGTTCATAGCATTTACAGGTGGTTTTGGGGTCATACACATGGTAAGTGAATTCGTAGTAATTGGACAAATATAACGCTTCCTTATCTCGAGCATATCTGTCTTCAGTGGTACCTGTTGTTGATGCTTCTATTGCACCTGGGAGGCCTGGCTGGAGACAGCGCAGCCTGCTCTTGTTTTGGCCAAAGTGCTAGAGTTTCTTTTTCTCGCCTTTTCAAACTCTATTCAGAATCCATTAGGCTACAATGTATGGTGAGATCTTTGTCAAGAGGAAGAAGGACCTATGGATCCTTATTGCTAGGCAAAATAGTAGGACTTTTTGTTGGCCAGCTGTGAGAGAACTCGGGAGGAGTCAGTATGGTATATTCCAGTTCTACTATCTAGATACTGGCAACTGCTCACCACAAGTTTATTGGACTCATTTAGACCCAAACAGGAAATGCTAACTTGCCATTTTTGGTCTTGGAGGGTTTTTTTGTGCTGCGGAGAGAAAAATCTGATGCGCTCGGCTAAATGTTGTATTTGCTATGGGAATTTGCTTTGGCTAATGCAGTTTTTAAGACCTGTTGGTTCATTCAGAGGTCAAGGAACATTTATGTGAGAGAGTCTTCAATAACATTCCTTTAACTTGGCGAGTTGAAAAAGCACAGCGCCGGTTTTTCTCCTCTTTTGAGTATTAAATTTTTGCATGGATCCTTTTGACTTCCACCCAAACGGTGAAATTGCTTTTAAAAAATCTGAAGACAGCATCATGGAAAGGCAGAGACACATGCATTATGAAGTCGTTTCCATTGATTTCCCCCCMCCACCACCACCTCCCTATTAATGAGGGTTAACCCAAACCCCAGCATACTATCTAAGAGTTTTCAGCTGAAATAGTATACAAAGGTCAGAGTTGTCTAAGCTTGCTTAAGGCTAGCTATCTACTGTTACGATTTTTCACGCATCCAAACATTCTGGCGATACCAGATGTGAGGGAGGGCCCCGTATTCTATGTGTGTAGCCGCTTCTCTTCACTGAAGAATCCGTAGTATTTTGGCGTTTTCTCCGTTTCTCTCACACTTGCCATCTGTACAAATGCTCAAAGCATTTGCCTCCTCTCAAGTCCGTAAAAAAACCCCAACTCTTCAGTAAATTCCAGATTAAAAGCATCAGGTTAGGAAACATTTGAACTGATTTCTTTCCTTAGAAAGACAGACAGACTGTTCTATCACATGCAGCGAAGTGGGTTGAAGGGTGATTTACCTGAGCTGCCTCATGTGACTTCAAACAATAGAAAAAGCAAATGTCTCTCCACAGAGTTTTCTTATACGTTAAGTGCTCTTTCTTCCACTTCCATATGCGGTTATTTCATACTGTGTGCACGGAATTCATATTCGGTTTATGTAAAGCTGAAGGAGGAGGAAACTTGGGGACGCGTTGCTGAGAAGCAGGATGAGATCCCCAGCCTCCTAATTAGCTGCTAGTTACCAGAATGATTTCAGATATCATAGAAGCACTTGAAGGAGAGCTATTCTTAATTTTCTTTTCCTCCTTTTTGCCATTTCCCTTGGGACAGAATTGTATTGGTTGTTTTATTATTACTGTCTTGACAGATCCTGTGCTCTGCAAACGTGAACTGTGGCTTAAAAAAAAAAAAAAAGCATGTTTCATTATGGAATGATATGCTTGATGTACGTTTGCTTTTTTTCTTTGACCCTGGGATTTAAACAGTAGTGACGCAGCCCCTGTATGCAAATGCACGCTTAAAACATCTAGCTGGTGTTGCAAATATCACCAGAAAACTTACTAGCTTATCTTACTGCCAGAATTGCCCTATGTTACGTGGACTGAAACTTGGAAAACCAGGCTTGCCGCAAACTGTGATTTCAGCTGGGAAGGTAACACCCTTCGGCTGAGTCTATGCAGCTAAATAAAATGAGCCAGATGCTGCTCTTTGGCTCAGAGGCTGGATGTCAACAGCTTAGTTTGCATCCATGCAGTTTGTAGCTAACCTCTTCTTCCCTGGAAGAGAATGGTTGCATCAAAACTGCCTTGTTAGGAGAGGTTTCCTGAATCATGCTGGGATGTTATACAGTAGCGTGATAGCTGACACGGGCAAAAATTGTGCTGGGGAGTGAGAAAGAACCAGGACGAATGATCACGTGCCAGTGTTTGTGTCAGAGCCTCGTCCCTGTTTTATTTATAAGTGGAGACAGAAGCCTGTCATTTCAGTGGAAGTAATATAGAGCTGCGTGTCTTTTATCTGCTTACTTCTTCAATTGGCATCGCTTAACAGAGAGCTCTCATGCCTGAGAGCGAAGCCTGCGGTACCTTGCTTTGGAAAGCGATACGGTGCAAGTGGTCCACTACTGACCTCAGGGACCACTCGAAGGCTGGAAGCATACAAGTGTGTGCGCTTTGTTTTCTTGCCAAGGTTCACAAACACGATGTGGCTAATATTGTCGGAGAGATCGCTTGGGCAGTGAGGCAGTGCATACTCTCATATTCTTGAGTTGGAAGCCCAAATGACGGGAGGAGTAGGGAATCTGAATTAAAAAAAAAATTAATAATGAGATGCCTGGATTTAAGAGAGTAGTTCTGGAGCAATATTCTAAATGACTATTTCGTCAGCTCTCTCATTTTGCTGCTGCTTTCTCAGGAGAAGTAGTTTTTACCCATGCATGATTTTTACAATCAAGAGTAGTGAGAATCAACGTCTTGGGTGCCTCAGTAGCGTTAGAAGCTTAGCCATTTTCACTGCTCAAAATTGAGCCAGCAGCGATGCATATTCAGCATAGCCACTACTCGGGAAAACAGCCACTTCCATCCTTTATCCCAGCAGAATTAACTGCTGAAACTGGGAAAAAATCAATGCTGAATTGAAGATGCAACTTATGACATGGAATGGTTATACTAATCAGAAACTCATAGGCAACCTGGAAGAGAAGTTGCCTTTCCTTTCTTAGGGCAGCAGCGTAGTATTTCAGTTTTGGTTTTTGCTACAGCTGGTCAAAGTCAAATCAGGATTTACATCATCACGCAGAGCTCTAGCAGATTTGTCGTGTCCCTTGCTATTGCTTTTCCAAACCAGCAACTGGCAAATACAGAGAAAGAGATCAAGAGTTATGACTGTGCATTCATACCTGAGGCAGAAGATGCCTCTAAGGAAAAACATCCTGAAATCAGACTTGAGCAACCACAGCCATCTGTGCTCCGGAGCACAAAGCTGCAGACACAGTATTGCCACAGAGACCTCTGACTTGCGCTTCTCATCAACTCCATGGTAGGATTTCACTCCTCCGGGTCAGCACTAACAATTCACGACCTTGCAGTGATTCTTCTGTAAAATCTCTTCTGACAAGCTCGCTAGGACTCCTTGCGTCGTTATCGCTGGCGGTTAGCGTGTAGGTGTTTGGCAGTCCTTTATCCTAGCTATGTTCCCTCTTTTTACTTGCTTGTTTGTCGTTTTCCTGTGCATGTTGTACCTTCTACCTGTAAGAGATTTAACTGCTGTATTTTGCAGTTGTTTGGGAAAAAAAAGAAAGAAGGGGGGGGAACACAGCAGATGATGTCTTTTTGTGTGAGAGAAGCCCTGGGTGATGGAAAAAGTTGTTTGTAAAGCTCTGAAAAAGTCTGCATTGACCTTGAAACACGTTTGGCCTTTTTTATCTTAACACAGTTCTTGCAGTTATACCTGGGGTGAATTAATCTCTTCGTTAGCTCCGTCTGACTGCTCAGGCGAGTGCATCGTTCAGGTGGGTGAACATTCTGACATTCTTTTTATGCAAAGAGATGTCACCGTTGTTAATAGTGGGTCCCAGGGGGTGGCTAAATATTTTCACTGCTGAGAAAGACACGTTTGGGCTTTAAATGAAGTTGAAAACACTAGTGCACTAAGTATATTCTAGTGCCTAAATACATACACACATCTGTATCTATGGTCTCCTTTGCTCTCTACCTCCTTTTGAAATTCTGAGGAGTGTTCATAGTTGCTTGTTTCCAGATGTACTGATGGCTGCTTGTGATTCACGTTTAGGTACCTTACACACACAAACAGCAATGACTCTTCTTTCAGTGTGTTCTGTTCAAACCTGAGCATTTCCATTCTGAAGAAAGGTGCTGCCTTGTGCTGCAGCTGCGGGTTACTGTAAGAATAAGCAAACTTTGTGGAAACGGATGGTTTGCAAATGTTTTTGAAGTGCTTTGCAGTTTCACATACGTAACTAAAATACGCGAACGTGACTGTCACGGTAGTCCAAACCCGCAGGCACGGACCTTGAGCGGGTATGAGCTGGGAGAGCTGTCTTTAACGAGTGTGCCTCCTGCACCTTCTCCCTGTGCGTCGGATACGTGCCGCGTGGAAGTAGGGGTGCTGGGGGCAGCGCGCCTGAGCTACGGAGAACTGGTGGTAGAATAGCGAGTGCATTTGTTATGCTTACAGCTTCGTTGTTCTGCCTCTGCCTGCTCTCTGCTTCCTGTTTCTTCCGACGTTTACACTGGTCTCTGTGCTGCAAAAAGGGAATGTAGCAGACAGACGGGAGTGCGTCAAGCTGACACATGTGAAATGGAGATCACCTACTGTAAGAATTTGATGCGAATCAGGGCATCGAATTTCATAGGGACCTACAACTGGAAGGGGCACAGTGTTTGTTTTAAGGCATCCATACGTTATAATCCTCTCTATCTAGGATGAAAATCCTGATCTAGTCTATTGAGTGCTACCTTAAGGCAACATTAACATTTGCCCTTACCACTCACGCTGGGACATGAGTCCCAGCCTCGGTCCTCTTACATATAGAAGCTTTATTCCGATTTCAACATGAGTTTTATTCCTGGCTAGTTTATACCCCTTTATTCTTTTGTCATCAGCATCCCCTAACTGAAAGTTTTTCTCCCCCATATGACACTCTCTTGATGATATTTTCAAAGAAATGGATATTCCAAAAGGATATTGAAATCCACATCTGGATTATGTAAATGGCATCTCAGTCATCTGTTAAGACGACTCCTCCAATCTGTCCCTTTGTTGTATTTGTGTATATCGGTGATTCTGTCACCAAAATGAAATCCCGTTAGAAGTGATTGGAATTATTATTAGAGCAGTAAGTATCTTTGGCAGTAGAGGAGGGAGAATAAAAGGCGTTTGACTATGCAGAAAGAGCCCACAAAGGACTATTTTATGCACAGGATGTACAGAAGGCAGTAAACTGCTGGGCTCTCTTCCCCTCCGTCTTCTGAAGGAATGTCATGAAATGTGTGAGTTGTTATCAAGACAGGCTCTAGCTCTGTTTGGTTGCCCTATATATGTGCTAGCTTTAAGAAAATCTGCAGTTTTGCTGCTGATCTGGTAGTGACTTCCTGTCTGTAAAAGGAAAAATTATTATTTTTAATTGTGCTGTACTACAATGTTGATATCGCATGTGGCACTTGTTTGCAAATTTGGCTTTATTCCGTAAAAGTTTAACAGTAAACGTTGATTACCAGAATACCTGCCACCTGCCTCTTCCACCAGATCTTTCCTGTGATTTAACTGTGAGACTTACAGTGCGTCTTTCTTTACTGAGTTCACTGTTCAGCTAAGCCAGATTTTTGCTTCGTTAGTGAATGACGCTACCATACAATAGAAACACACTGTGATACCAGAGATTGATGATAAATCGCCTTTCTGTAATTCCAAACCATTTTGTTGGATGCTGTAGATGGTTTATTTGCTTATACGATGTACTTTGAGTAAAACAGGCAAACTTCTTTCATTTACACCAACATCAATCTGGAACAAGTCAAAGAAAAATACAGCGCAGCTCCGCTGAGTTTGCGTTCAGCAGGCTTTCCCTAGACGTAGGCCAGTGAAATCAATAGCAGTTGGGTGCGTGGCTGTTGTTCATCTGAGCTTTCCTGTTCTATGGAGAGGATGCCCGCTATCCAGAATCGCAAGGTAAAAATGCTGTTGCAAATAAAGGTAAACAGCAGCTTCAAAGCACTTCATACGTTTGTGCATTTTTTCATTCTGAAATTCAATTTTTGATAATGTTTACTTTCAACCTTTTCTTAGTGCTTTTTTCTAATGGCTTTGAAGTGCCTTCTCAGATTTATTTTCAAGACACTTTTCTTGTTAACAATACTTGAACCAAGTATTTCACTGGCTAGGACACATAAATCTCGATTTTCAATAGTGAAAAAGCATTACTGAAATTTTTTCAGGTTTTCCATACTGCTGGTGTATTGAAAAAATGGAGTTTTCATAGTCGTTTTTGATTATAGGCCCTAATATAATGCTCTAATAAAATCCTTAAACTTTGTTTCTAGATAAGACTTTATGTGCTTGACCTAGAAATTTCAGACAGTTCTTTGCTGAAATTGAAACCTACCTGGGAAGATTATTTTGGTAAGTGGTGGGACTTGAGATAATGGGAGGGAGGAACCATTGTGCTTCAAGGTTCTTCCCAGACGGTGATTAGTTGGCCTCCTAAGGTTATTACTGAGGTGGAGAAATTATTTCTGAAGGAATCAGGGTGTCTTATATGGTCCAGGAGGTTGGAAGGAGTTTGAAAAAAGTCTCCTCGATAACAGTATTTCTCTATAAAATTAACGTCTTGCACCTTTTTCTTTTAAACCTTCTAAGTGAAAACTAAGTACAATCTAGGAAAGTTTTCAGTTTAAATTCAAAAAAAGGGGAGAACATCATAGCCCAACCTATACCCTCACTGGACCTCTCTGAGGTTTGGATTAGGTTTGATATTTGTAACCAGTCCCCGAAGGAGATTGGCTCTCGGTTCATTCCAGTGGCTTGTACAACTCTCTCTCCAAAGTTCGGGGGGAAAAAAAAGATGGAGGGGAAAAGGGGGGCTTGCCTACGCGGGCTTGCTGTGGACAATCAACTGCTGTGTATTTCAATAGCTCCTTGAAGAAAGGGTTGTTTCCGTTTTTCTGGGTGGGTCAGTTCTGGTTTTCTCACAGTGATGGTGACAGAATTTGGGTCCTTGGGCGGGGGGGGGGAACCCTACATCTTTTTAGATGAAATAAAGTAGATCAACTTGCTAAAGACCCTGGCTGTCTGAGCGCATTAAAATTGCTGCTGCTCAGTTTCCAGGGCTGCTTTTAGCCACTCTAACGGGACTAAACTAGCACAGGTATGTTAGCAGATAGAGTTGCACGCTGCGTCTGCCGTGCGTATGCATCTGTAGAGGTCTGTCGGACTTCCAGTATTTTTCAAACTGAAACAAGCGGCTTTCCAAATGTTTTGCGACACCCCGGTGCACCTTTTCTCCAAACCGCTGATAGAGTGAAGTGCCTTTTACTGTTTTAATATACTTTTCTGAGCCAGCTGCAAACGATTTGCTGTTTTTTTCCTGAAGCACAGTTTGGGGAGCTTTCGCAGTAGCCGAGAGCTGCGGTTTGAAGTGCAGAGTCAATGCCCAGAAGAGGGCACCCCTGCCCACGGGAGGACACAAAGGTGGGTTTCCCAGCAGTACGTTAGAAGTACGTTTCCTTTGTCATGCCACAAGTGAGCCAGGAATGATGTACCTGATAACACTACGGTGGGGTAAAAAGCAATTATTTTTCAAGAGGCGTTTAAAAGATAAGATTTCTTTCCTTTCAATGAGATCTGGTTTTTGTTTGTTTGTTGGGGTTTTTTTTTTTTTTTTGGGGGGGGGTGGTGGTGGTGGTTTTTTTGGTTTTTTTTTTTAAGAAATCAATTAAGAATTAAAGATAAAATTAACTAGTTGCGTCAAGACCTTACCTACCCTTGGTGTATTCAAAAAGTGTAATCGGAGTAGAAATAATATTTGAGTAGTCYGTGTTTGCTGCCAAGTTTTCAAGAAAGTCAGACTGCTGAATTGGTGCAGATCTCTGGCTAATCACCCAAACGTCATCTTTGCTAGTGATGTACTAGTTTTTAGATGACATATGTCTCCTCTGCAGGAGCAGAGAGAGCGTTCCCTTCACTTGATTTATTCTGTTCTTTCAGTTTGGCCCAAAAAACCTGGTTTGCTCACAGTTGAGGAAACCAAATGGAGGAGAGGGAGTTTGCAAAGTAGGGATGCTGCTTTTACTTTTTGACTGTAGGAATAAAAACAAGCTGTGATGTACCAATGCTAAAACTYTGAAAAATGGAACAATAAAAAGTGTTTACTTCACTGATTACAGACAGTGCTTTATTTAATAAATCAGTTGTCTTCCATTGCAAACATAGTTAAGAGGTCTTTTTTGTGCGTTCAGCTTTTTTTAACAGTTTTAAGGTTTGGCATTTGTAAGTTTCGATATACTTTAAAAGCGTAATTAATCACTCTTAATTAAAAATTTATTTAGGACCTTATTAATTATGTGATACTGAAATGGATGTATTATGTATTCTGGTCATTGAAAAGTTCAGTTCAGAGGTTTTATTTGCATGTCTTAACGGTTACAAATGGTGAGTGAATCTTGTCTTAGGATAATAAATAAAGTTTGCAAATACAAATCAAGATCTAAATCCTTGCCCTAAAGAAAGGTTCCTTGTTTCTGAATGAAATTGTTTTTTTTTTTTCTGTGATGGTCTATAATAGATCCTTCGGTAAAACGCTGGAGTACTGGTCATATAATAGAAGTTAATACTCAACAAAGGGACACCTCTCTCTGCAGGAGGTGTTTTCAGGTGCTAGCAATCCCATATCCGAAGAGAATGGAAATTCCAGCATCAGATCTGATTCTGTACTATCTCTGAGTCGCCTCCTTTTCACTTTTGGGTCCCCTCCTTGGTACTGCAGGGATTCTTTTTGCAATCAAACTGTAATAGCTTACTGTGATTTTTAATTGATATATTATCTATCTCTTTAACTTCCTGTTTGTCTTTGAGTTGGGATAATGAATTCACGCTAATCAATCCAGACTAAGCTGGAGTTTATTCCTCAGGTCTAAGTTTTACCTTGAATGGCCATCCTGGGAAACTGGAGTCCTTTTCCTGCTGGTTAYGTTTGCCAAAGGTAGCCAAATTTCCATAGAAGTCCCAGCATCTCTGTGCCTGAGTTCTGAACTGAAGAACCTGAAAACAGGAGGACTTTCTTATCCTCGTTTTGATCCATGTTCATAACTTTTCTGCAAGTGTCACTGACAAGGGTGTTACTAACTTGAACGACTTAGGACCTAAGTAAGAAACTGAGCCGAAATGTCAGAATTGTTTCATTTAAGTAGGTTTAGATCTATTTGTAATTTTTGGCCAATATCAAGCTAAGTTCGATCTGATCTGTTGCTTTACTGATTAAATAGTTCACCTTTTAATGTTTAGCACTCTCAATAAATTTTGGTGTATGTAACATTTATGAAASAACATTAAATTAATGGTACACAGATACGAAGTGCATGACTGGCCATTTTGATGTTTTGAAAGACAAAAAAGTATTTGTTAGAAATGTCTTCTGGTTTTCCTAAAGGAATTATAAATGCAGGAGCTTGCTTCTTGCTTAAAATATTGTTTTACTGATTCTTTTTGAACAGACTACGCTAAGACTTTTAATGGAAATGCTACCGTGAATGGTGCTATTGTAATGGTTACATAGAGTACAGAAAGCAGTAGTAGTGCCATTAATAACACACTATCGACACATATAGCATCAGGCAAGCCTGCCTGCAACCGTTGCTTCCAGTGGGAAGCACTGTTGTAACTCGCTTTCTCCAAGTCCTTTGAAATGTGCTGCATTGAAATGGGGTCTCCGTTATGTGCATATGGGAATAAATACTCCCTCATTTGGAAAAGCCTATGGGAAATCACATTTGATTTTTTTCAAAAGTCAGCTGAAGGTTTATTCTTAGAAGGGAAGGCTTAACTTGTTAGTAATAATCTTCTCGTGTCTCCTAAATACGTTAAATGCTAACTCATGGAAATGATCTGATTTTAAARTTACTGTGATGGTTCTTGGGTTGCTCTCTGTTGTATTTATCGTTAGAAGAACGAAGTAGGTGGGTAAAATTGTGTTGAAAAAATAACCTACTAAGTAAATATCTATTTGTATCTATTCAAGTAGAAGACGTACATCACCCACGAATAAGCGACGGGCAAATCTCAGAAGATTTTTGTGGTCACCACTTCAGTAAGCAGTAGAATTTTCAGGTACTTATCCAATTATCCAAATTAGAACCCAGATCTCTTAAACCTTCATGCTGAGGTGAGAAGCGTGAGAACAAGCTCGTTCCAGAAGGATTCAGTACTGTCTGCTCTTTAGCTGTGAGAGCAGTGCCGTGATTTGTAGTCTTTCTTTTGAGATATTTTGATGCATCCGAGATCAGCTTCCTGTCTGAGCCACTCTAGACAAGTAGATAAAACAGTAGATATCCTGACAGTTTCCAAAATGAAAATAAATTACGCCGGCAGAAGTTTGTTCAGGTGGGAAAGGGATAGGCTAGAAGATGCAGCAGCAGGAGTAGCAGGCAGCGGAGAGTCTGGCTGCCTCAGGTGTGAGGGAGTTAGGAGATAGGCAGGTAGCCAGGCAAGAAATGAGCAGTGTGACAGAAAACATTTGGAGGTGAAGCGCTTGCACCTACATGCTCTTCTCTTCTGTGTGATCAGCCACGGAGAAGGGAACTGATGGAGAGAAGGGGAGTTTTATTCTGATGAACTTGCTCCGCAGAACTTAACTGTGCTAAATGCTGTCTTGGCTGGTGTTTTGACAAACAGAACGGCTGTGAGCCCCTGTAAAGAGTGATTTTGTTTTCAGGTGGTGTGTGTGTGACTGTGACGAGGGTGTTAGCCATCAAAGCTCACCCAGGTCTCAAGAAGGGGAAACTGTGTGTAAATCTTAGCGGATCTGTAAACCTAATTCAGTGCTGAATTTACTCTGCTCAGTACACCGTTCATTGGTGTATGGGAGAGATTCTGCCAGGTTGATTTTTAGTGGGGAGGGTGGATCTGGAGCAGTGTTTGCTGGATTTAGCTTTGGCGTAGGGAGAGCGGCGTTTAAGTGGCAGCCTACGCTAGCGCTGATGGGGAGCGTGCTTTTGGAGAGGTGGAGTTCCTCCCGGGATGAACGACATGTCTTTGGCTACAAAGCTAGCGCAAGCAGATCCTATTTAGTGCAGCTCATGTAAATGCAAGTTTTGCAAGCATTAGGAAGAATTAGATTCAGTTCTGTGCCTGTCGTCATCTCTGTATCCTGTTTGAGCACTGAGTACGAAGACAGAGAACAGGATAATACGCTACCAGAGATACTGGATCGTGATACCAATAAAGCAGGGATAAAATAATGTCGGTGTTTGCTCTAATTCCTCCCTGTTGCCTTGGTTTTCAGATGTTCTCCCATTTTCTGGAGTACAGAAATATCTGTGCAACTTAGGTGTTGCTTTAGTGATTTCTCTCTGCTGCTGAATGTACATGAATTCATTGCTTGATAAGCCATACCTGGCTCTAAATGATGCAATAAAGATATGCTGTCTCTTACAGTCATGTGAGTGAATCTAAGCGTCAGTCAATTTTAAATTGCAGTTTTTATTTCTCAGCAAGTAATGTTTCATGTATTAAGGATGTAAACATTTTTCTGATTATCATGAAATGATTTTCTTTACCTAATGTCTCTAATTTAGAGCAAACTTTCCAAGCCATTCCAAGCAATTTTCTAACCTCTGCTAGAACATTTAGCAACTGTAGTCTACAGAAGCAGTTAGCTCAGCCAGAAAATATATTTTCATCCTTCCGCAGCACAGTGTTTTTACGGCTCTTCAGAAAGAACACAGCAACTAAATCTTGTTGCGAGGAGGCAAAACTATCCTGGTCGAAGGGACAGCCAAAGTTTTACCTTTTTGTCTAGCTAATGTTTCTTCAGTAACAATTATTTAAAGCGCTGATACTTCACTGCGAAGGGGACTGTCTGAAGTGCTGTAATTCACAGGTCTTTGTAAAACAAATTAATACCTTGGGAAGAAAGCTATGTCAGCTAATAAGGAAAGAGAAACTTGGAAAGTGATTTTCAGTCAGTATATTTCTCCGACTTAAGTTCAAGCAGGGCAAAGAATCTGCCTGAGTATTAGACTTACAGATTGTATTAAAAAAAATCCATGGCCAGAGGAGGAAAAAAGAGGAAGGAGGGGAGATGATAAAAATTGGAAACAAAGAACAGCAGTTTCATATGTATTGAAAAGGGAGCAAATAGATCACGAGCAGATACAAGGTGCTCTGTATTTCTTCTTATATATGATGATGTCAAGCTTAAACCATTTACAGATCTCAAAACTATATAGAATACAGTTCAAGACTTAAAATTATCACCAAAAATTCAGCACCTATTCCAGACGTTATTAAGCTTCAATTAGAGTTAATTTAGCAAGTTTTGTCTGGTAGGCCAATAGCTAGCGTAAGCCCGTACGCGAGTGAAGAGTTCAGGGAGAGATTTTGTTTATATGTTTTTTAATGGCAGAAATTTTCTGTAGTATTAAATCATCTCATTSTTAAGATCTACCATTATGTGTGCCTGTAGATTACAAGTGAATGCCAGATGTCAATGAATAGTCAAGAATTTCCCCTTGCTACGGAAGG
Source organism: Phoebastria nigripes (assembly GCA_035582835.1). Classification (NCBI taxonomy): domain Eukaryota; kingdom Metazoa; phylum Chordata; class Aves; order Procellariiformes; family Diomedeidae; genus Phoebastria; species Phoebastria nigripes. Next base: position 223,770 of record JAYKAV010003217.1, on the reverse strand, counting down.
AGAGATATGATGAAGCAAAGAGAGAAGATTTGGCTTCAAAAATACAGGTGTCATCAAGTGCAGTTATGTACTAGATCTACCTGTGTTTAATCTGGGCATCCAGACTTTCTCATGAGGGCAAAGCCACCGATTTCCAGCCTGGAACTGGAGCTGGCTTTGCACCCGGCCAGCTTGAAATATAAATCCACACTTAGAACACACGTTCAGTGTCTGTCCATGAGCATGACTATAATTGTACCTGTGGGACAGTTTCCAGGGGCCAGAGGACTGAATACTGCTTATTGTCAGGCTTGAGCTGGTATATATTTGAGGGGAGCTTTTGATGTCTTGTTAATCTTTTCTCTGGAAGATACTTTTCTGAAGGTGGGCAATGAACAGGTAGGTAGTTCTGCCTTAAGTGCAACAGGGAGGGATTTCTCAGATGACTTTTCCTCATATCTATACTGTATGACTGTTTGTCTGGGACGTCTGTTAGAAGAGACCTCGTGTATCCTTTCAATCATATCAGTTAGCTACCTGGTCCTAGGTTAAGGGTTTTACCCCAGGACTTCTCCGTCCTTGCATTTTTTCCTGATCTGGATGGTTCTTCTGTAAATCTTGCAGTTCGGGTGGGAATTCTGCTTCTGAAAAGTTTGGCCATTTGTCCGTTTTGACGTGCGCACGCACAAAATTAATTAAAGGTGGTTAATTAAAGGTGGTTTCTTAACCTTGTTTATGAGGCCACACGTGAGAATATGAATTTGACTGCAGCTTGAGGAAGGAAGTTTCAAAGCCTAAGTTTACCCACTGACTTTCAGAAGGATTTTGAGCACCTAAGTTTTCAAAAAATTCAGCTTAAGCCTTTAAGTTGACTTGTGTAGCCCCTACCCCCCCCCCAAGAAAAAAAAAAAGTATTACAGTTTTTGAGAAATAAGGTCATTTGTAGTGAAAATGTTCCCTATCAAAGCCTGTGGTTCCATACCACAGTAATAACTGATTTGGGATTAGCTAAATCCATTAAACAGTGGATTTAAAGGTGGGAAGCCGAGTGAAGTAAATTTGAGTGTAGTTCATGATGACGTGTGTAAAAGAATAGTCTACACAAGTTAACTTACTGTGTATGAAGTACTGATRGCCACAGGGGTTGTGCTGTCCTTGATCAAAATGGCTGAAATGAATTCTCTCTCTCAGACTGAGGTGATGAAATCAGAAGACCTATTTAAAAGGGCTGGTGTTAAGTGTGCAAATGGACACAGTGATTAGGAGGAGGACTTGCTCCTTTCACAGAGTACCGCAGCCCAGAGCTACTGGTCTTGTGTTTTGGCGGGTCAGGGAAAGAACGTGCACAGAATGGTGTTGATTCTGTAAGTAACCGTGAACAAGATAAAACAAGAAAGGAGACCTGGAGTTTTCTCTCTGTTTGTGTTTGTAAAATGGCAGTATTGAGTAGCGTACTGAATGTTTGGAAGCTTTTTGGAAAGTTTTTGTTTGTCAGACGCTGCTAAGCAGAATTATTTGGAAAGGCAGCATCAAGTAGCTTTCTGAGATAATTCCTGTCCTCGCTCAGTACAGCCAGTCGTTGAAGCTGTTGTTTAAGGTGGGAGAGAACCRAAGGCGACATACGGCAGTGTGGCTGTATCGTGAATGGAACGATACAAATTAACATCAGCCTAAAACTTAACTCAGTATCTGAAATAACCTGGGAAGTGGATAAGAGAGAGAATTCTTCTTTCCACGCTGGGGACCTGGCTTGATTGCTGGAGCTGGCTCTCCATGCTCTTGCCAAGGATAGCAGATGATTTTTAATGGCCACACCTATTTAGGATTGTTGTTTTATGTCTCATCCAATAAAGGATAGAATAAATGTTTTTCTGTCTCAGAAAAATACAACAGGCATGGTAAACGCTTCCAAAACTAACAACTCCTTAGAAAAATAACCATGTTCTGGGGAGTGGCAGACTCAAGCTCTTTATTAGTCTAATGCTTGCACAATGCGACCGTTATTAATTTCATTAGTATTTATTGTGCTGACTCTAGTTATAAAACATATACCATCTTCTTCTTCTGTGGGTTTGGTTTTTTTTTTGTTATTGTTGGGTGTTTTTTAAAATGTTGTTTGCCTGGCCTTATATTCCATTAAAAATTCCATACTTCGGTAAGGTGACTCTCGAGGGTGGTCCKGGTTAGTTGCTGAGAACAAAGCGTGCACCGGCCTTAGCTCCCTTCGCCTCTGCTCTAGGGCAGCGCGGTTATCCTGTCCGCAGCGGTGGTACCTTACCGTGCTGAGCGGTGCGGCGGCTGGTTGCTGTCTGCCTGTTCGTAGCTTGCACCTAGTGCTGCCTCTCTGCTGCTCGACCCACCGTTTCGTATTGAGCGCTTGTCTCGGCACAGTTCAGGCAAAGGCTATCACCGCTCCTGTCCTAGAAGATGCTGTTGGAGGTCATGACATTCAAGGGGTGACCTGCATACTCTTCCAGTATTCTAGTAGATCTAGAGCCAGTGGACTTGATCTTACTAGGTATTATTTTTTGATTCCTTCATTCATTCATGATGTGTGTGCTGAAATAGCAACTTACAAGGAAATGCAAATAGTAGAATTGAAGTGGCTGTTTTGCTTCCCCCAAACGAGAAAGTTTCATTTTTGGACAACTGTAGTAAAAGCCAAAGAAGTAAAGAACATGAGACCTGAAAAAGGGTGGTGCGTGTGCTGCTTCCGCTTTACGTCCAAGTAGATAATAGCTAGGCCGTTGCTTAGGAGCTCTGCTCTGCTTCTTATACTTACTGGCCTTTTCTGTGTTTTATAAACTGTGCAGAGCTAGCAAATAGACTGTCTGAAGCAGAAGTTTATTTTTAAAAAACCCAACGCTGTTCAAAAAGCATCTGTTTGCTTAGGGAGTTAGGTGATTTGGCCTGAAGAACCCCTGTTAATCAATAACATCATCATATGTAAACAGCAAGTTTTATGCAGTATTTCTGCAGTTTATATTATTGCATAATTAAAAGTTTGGGTTTAGATATGTTGAATTTACAGAATTACTGTATTAAATTGCAACAGGGAGGCTTCTGGAGTGGTTTCCAGCATTTGCTGCAGAATTGCACTAGCATTCCTAATCCTGGAGAGAGCCCGAATTCAAACTGGCACACACAGCGTTAATGAAAGCATTCTTGATTTTTGAGATTTTTTGTTTGTTTGTTTTTTGTGAAAGGGTTTCTGCKTTGCGGTAGCCATCTTTATTTGCAAGGCGTGCATGGTTAGAGGCTTCTCGGTGTCCTCGCAAGAGCAGCCTCAAAACCGGCCAACTTGCTGATTTAGAGCCTACGGTATTATTACTGTCCCCAGACTCCAGCCAGCATAATGAAACCGCAAGAATCAAACAAACAATAGGATTTGTTTGGTAAAAAAGATTTTTCCGAACCCTGAAAGATGTCATTTGTTGTACTTCAGAGATTAATGGGGAGGCGGAGAATTCCACGGCTTTGAGTCCAGTCTCAAGGGCACATAGGAACGTTTGTCTTTTGTCCTGTGAAGCGGGATGGCTAACTGTTTCAGACAAGGGAAACTCAGTTGTTTSGGACAGCTTTACAGAGTGGTAAATACAACTTCCAAAAGTGGTTTTCACAAGTGGCTCGGAGTTGGTAGCCGAGACGTTCCTGACTACCTGAGGATTGCGTTGTCCGTACAATTCATAAAATGAGCTGCGAGACTAGCAGGGAGCCCCTGTCTTAAAGGTGCACGTAGGAACTCGGTGTTCAGCTAAAACCTTGCGGCACTGATTTGTGTTGATGAAGTTCAGTGCACGTAAGTGTGGTGTGACTTGATCTTTTCATCTTCTGAAATGAATTTCTGCTTGTCTTGTACTCATCTAGCACATTGGTTAAAAGTTAACATGATGTCTTTCCCAATATTGTATACATTTCGTAGTCTACTGTAGACTATGTAACCCAGAACTGCTTGGAGGTTTCCAAAACTATTAGGATATTCTAGTAAAGCTTTGGGTTACATGAGATTGTTTGAATATTTCCCAAGCATTTTTCTGAAAACATTTTTTCAAATAAAATAGAAGTAAGCGATATTTATTTTGTGTTAAGTAAAAGAAAGTAGTTTTCCCAGAAGCAAATGTAGTTTGAAAACTCCTGTCCCGTTTTATACAAAATTCAAGGCAAACATTATTAGGACAAAATCGAACCAGAGTCTTAATGAACCGTAGTTTTAGTACAGTTCGAAAAAAGTATCATATGTAACTCTTACTGCAACTGAACATCCAAGAAGAATTTAAGCAGCTGAAAGCAAACTGAAAGTTTCAGTGTTTGGCTTCAGTTTTGTCTTTTTAGAACTTCTAATTGCTCCTTTCAGTTGTCTAAAATTCATGGAACATTGAAAGAAATAGGTGACAATTAGCAATAACTTCAGTGAGACGATGCTTAAAAGAATCAACCTTACCAGAGCTTTTCCTATCTTAAAAATGTGGCATTGCAATTTTTAAAACATTTCTATTATATGTTAGGAAACAAGGGCAGCAGTTAACTTCCTTGGTATCGAATGCAGATGAGCAATTGTGAGACTGTCAGATAGATGTTTTTCATTTCTACCAGGGTGACTTTTCCCTTACAGTCTCTGTGTAGACAATTAAGCTGCTAACAGTTTCACTGCCATATCAGGCATTTAGTAGAGTCTTGCAAGTGTTAAGTCATGCAAAGTCTGAAGATCTTATAATCTAAAATACTTTAAAACAATGGTAAAACGTTGAAAACAAACCCTTCAGAGCTGTAGGGGAAAAGTCATTGGCAAGGCATGCTTTCTGTCTTATAAAAAACTTTAAAATTTAAAGGTACCAATAAAWTCTTTAGAAAATAGAAAGAAAGAGAAGATTGGCATAGGAGTCTGGTGTGGAACCAGCATTTCTTGGCTGTGTACAAATTCTTTCAAAGAAACATTTGGAAAAGTTCTTTGCAGCATTTTTATTGTGTTTTTCTTCATCAGTTTCATTGCCAAAATAATTTAATGTGGACTGAATACTTGCTCTCTCTCATTCTCTTTAAGTTCCTTGACATGAGCATCTCATCTCAAAAAAAGGCAAGTTTTATCTGTTGGACAATTCAGGCTCTTTATTTGGAGCGTAATGGCAGCAACTGTAACGTGCTGTAATCCAAACAGATTTCTGAAGGCTTTGGACCAAGGCTATACATCCTGTGGCTCAGGAATCTTTTGACTGCTTCGCCGTGGCAGAGACAGCTACTGCCTAGTTAGGCAGTGGCGATTAGTGAGGGCGGCAGAAGAGATCCCGACTTTGAGATATCCCGGGAACTACTGAGTATAGTAAAACCACTTAAATATCAGTGGTTAAAGTGGTTAGTGATTCGTATGGCACCAAACCCAGTAATAATTTGGAACTTCGGTTGAGCAATGGTATGTTTTTTAAGAGCAGAAGAGTTGCACTAGTAGAACAGATAATTGTCCATCTGGCCTAATATCCCAGTTCTGGATGCTTTAAAGCAAGGTGTTAATCTTCCTTTCCTCAATATACTGTTAATTATCTAACACTATAGCCAYGGTGGGGTTGGAGCAGAGGGGATTTCTTTCTGATCCCAGCTTACGCCTTGATGATAAGGATTGATAGCCCCAATAATTCTTATATAAGCTACCAGCAGTTGATAGTTGTTCTTTTTCATAATAGAAATTATATTTACGTTTTGCAGACATCAACCAGATGAGGTGGAATTTTACAAATATTCCAGCAGCTTTTTGAAATTTGCTAACTAGTTTGTTTCAGTAGTCTAATTCACTCTTCTGCAAGTCCTGTAAATTTGCTTAAACCATAGCTGAACTGATMCTCTCGCGTAACGGTGAGATCTGAATCTTTTCATCCATAATGAATAACGTCCTATTATGTCTAACAAGATTGACCCCAATCCTCCCACACATGAGATGCAGCGCTCCATCTGTACAAATGTCAGTAAGTAGTATTCCTCTCCGCTCTAAAAAGTCTCTAACTTTCTGAGTGTACCCAGCTCTGAAATTTTTGTGGATGACGTGAGCAGCCACCGTGAGCACGAGCACTTCTTTCATTTGCTGGCTCAGTTCAAGAAGGACACGGAAGAGTTGTGATGGCCCTTTGCTAGTGTACAAAGACTCCAGGTGTTTTTTGATAGKTGCCAGCCATTGGTCTAGAAGAGTCTTTTGTTGGTTGGGATTAAATATTTTGGATTTCAAGGCTGGGATTTCTTTACAGAAGCAAGCTCTTGATCTCCCCTTCTAATTTACTAATGCTCTCACTTCCTCATGTTTTTTGGACTCCTTCCAGTCTAGTCTTAGCAGCAGCTGTGACCAAATGCGTATCTTCATTAAGCTCATTTTGTAAATSATTTGTTCTGTATCCCTGTTAGAATACTGAAATGACGTTCTGATCACAGTTGTCTGTTCCAGATTAATAGGCAGTATGTCTGGGTATGGAGTTTTCTTGTGCTAGGATGTGAATGAACAAACAGAATTTAGTTCGGTCTCATTTGTGCTTTCTTCCTCACAGTGCCTTTGGCTGAAGCATCTGGGCAGTTCCATCCGTGTGTTTTGAAAGCCAAAGTCAATGCCTTGCTTATCTCTGAGGGAATGTGGGGTTGGACAAGGCCGCATGTCATTGGAATCTAGCATTGCCCTGACTATGCAAGAGAAAAACAAGATCAAAATGTTGTTTTGTAGCATTGGCAGCACCCACTTCAATATTGCCTTAGGTCTTCAAGATCAAAAGAAAGAACTGTCAGTGACAACCGTATCTTAAGCGTCATTACACTTCACAGGCAGGCTTCCAGCTGTCTAAAGAAGATCAAAGATGCAAGAGAGAAACCTGGCTGTCCACATCCTGGAAACTCGACACAACTGAGACGATGCGGCTGCGGTGTCTGTGAGCCGGCATGTGGCACTCCTGTGCCTGGCCTTATGAGTAAGTATTCAGTTTAATGCAGCGATGCTGCAAACGTGCCTGGAAAGGAACTGCATTGTGTGGCATGTTTTACTGTGACGTTTATTTCCAAAGCAAGGTGGCTGACTGCAGGAGGCTCATGGGGAATACTCATGTTAAAACAGAGACAGAGGAATTGTTGAGAAGAATGAAATGCCGGAACTCACAGCATGCACCCTCCTAGCTCACGGTAAGTGCGAAGTAAAATGCGTTTGCTTAAACCACGCTCTAGATAATKAAGAGACTGAAATTGAGGATGTTTTTTAGTTCACTTTTAGTTTTCTTYGTGTTTTTGTTTGTTTTTTTTAAGTTGACATTTGTAACAAAATGAGAATGTCCATATTGACGGTTATCACGTCTCACCTGCGGGCAATAGCTTCTTAGGATGTCCTCATGAAGTTCCTTGTAAATATGCAGTAATCCCTCCAGACTTGTGTCTGTAAATCTTACATACCTGATTCTGAATCAGGTGTTTATTTCTTGCTTGTAAATAGTTGCAAATGGACCTGATTTTAATTCCTGTGAATGTCGACAAAGTCTTCTGACAGGCATCGGTTGGCTTTCTGATAGAAAAAAACAGTTACCATTTYTCACACCAACTTTTCATTTTCTATAGTTTGCTTTCATATATTGCAAACTCAATCCCAGGAAGCCTGACCCAAACCGTAGCAGGATTTCCATCAGGGCCCAAGTCCGTATCGTGTTCTTTTCTTTCCGTACTTCGGGTGAAACCAGTCTTCAACAGGAACTGTAAAATCCATTGTGAATTGGTACCATGGCTGTATGGAGATGTCTCTAATACTGCATGCAGCCACCCAGATGGGAAGCGATGAGCACTTTTTCCTTGAGTATTTTACCTGCTCTGCTACRCGCTGGTAATAAACTGCACGGCTACTTCAGTCATTGCCGGTTATGATGCCAGTGAAACGACATCAACTTAAGCGTTAGGTAGCCCAGTCGTATGCTTTTCATCTCTGCAAAATACTCAGTTTCTAAATCCATTAAACTCAAAATGGGGCCCAGTATTGTTTGTACCTAGTTTTTTCAGTCCTTTGCCTTCCCTTCTATCTTTTCAAATAAGAACAATATGGGAGGCCTTTAATTTTCTGCGTCAGAACTGGAGATGGGATGAAAAGTAAACTTGTTTGCCTTTTTCCAGCATGCGTTGCATTCACAGACCATGAAGAAGTCTGTGTTCTACCAGGGCCGTGGTAACCATTGCCAGATTTTGACTTGATGGACCAATTTTCTTTTTCACTGCTATTATCGGACTGAAAAACAATCTTTTATATGCCAAACCTGGCCCTCACTCCGATTGCTACTAGGATTGGCAAACATTCCAGGAATCTCATGTTCTGACTTAATTCCAGCATTCCCCAGTGATTCAGTTATTTCTTAGAAAAATACGTTCCATTTGAAATTAAACACTGGCCATGGTAGTGTGCATTTGTGTAGCAACTTTCACCCTGAAAGATCCCAGCTTGTGTTCCTGACCATATATGCTGGATCACGTCCTCATTGGCACAGCAATTACGATGTGACCAGGGGTATTTCCACCTGTGCTGCCCACGCTCAGCAACCACTTCTTCGATGCAGTTGTTAGGGCTGGAACACGGCAGGAAAGTGAGACTACACAGCGCTTTGGGAGAGGAAGTAGAAATCCTCTGAAAACAAGGACGGGGGAGTCCGAGGATGACCTCTCCCTCCCCTCGCTGTTTGATAAGCGCAAGATGTTCTTCGGCAATTAAATGTGACGAAAACTGCTGTTTTATCTCACCCTAGGTCAGCAATCTCCCCCTCCCTTTTTAATAGGATGTGTGGCTGTTTTAAGCACTGTTTGAAATAAAACCCTAAGCTTCCTGAACTTAGCATCCTCCAAAAAGTCGAGTCAGCCGGAAGTTCAAGGTCTGTTGGGAATGCGACCTTTCGAGAGCAGAGTCAGCTGTAGAGGAATAAGACATCCTTCTTTCACAGTGAGCCGAGCCGTGCTTTTCAGCGTGCCTTCTTCAGGCTTCGGGTGCTCGATATCCCATCTGGTAGGCTGGAGAGCCTCTGCGTGAACTTAACGTTCGGGGAACACTTCTCTTGTTTACAAAAGCACGTTACGCTGCCTCTCAATAGCAGTGTTTAGCAATACAGGTCGCTGTTAAGCGAATATCGGATCGAGTGACTTTGGGGTTGTTGTTTTCTGTTATTTGCGCGGTTGGGAGTTTGCCCTCATGAAAACTTGAGGCAACCTTTTTGGATTATGTAATGCTTTGTGGAACTTTTACGGATATGGCCAGGGTAGGAGGTAGGGAAAGTGTTTGGGTTTGGGGGTTTTTTTTGTTTGTTTTGTTTGGTTGGTCGGTTGGTTGTTTTTTTTCTTTTTTTTTTTTCTTTAAGAAAGATTTAATTTTCTTCTGTGGGTCTGATAGGAAGTTTTGTTCCCGTTTTTTCTTTGAGGCCATATTTCCATTCTGTTTGCTGGTGTTTCTCGGCACATTCACTTGACTTGGGCACATGGAGTAAGTTCTGAAAGGCAGCTAAAGAGACAAACTGACAGAAGTTACACATATGTATCTTATTTTTGGTCTGTGCCCGTATAGGATGGGCACACAGTAATAGTAGGTACTATGGGGCTGGTCTGGCTTTCTTCATATTGATTTCTCTTGGGTATACAGGAAAAAAGCCTCTTGTCATTTTATAAATAGTAATTTCCTTGTCAGCCTTCAGCTACAAAAAAATGCAAGCTTCTTTCATGCAAACTGCTTGTATATTTAGGCAGATTGATGCATCTGTTTATCCTGAGACTGACACCAACATGGGGTAAAACATTAAAAGGTTTACAGCAAATTATGCCTTTCTCCTTCTCAGATTTAGATGAATGACTCTCTCTCACTTAAACACTTATGCTCTCGGTTGTACAATTTGCAAGGACTGGCAGTATACAAAGAAAAAGTACCATTTGTTTTATGTGGAAACTTAGCTGCTCTTAGGATCAGCTATAGTAGAGCTGGAAAATATGATAATGATATTTTCGTAACACAGTTAAAACTGGGCCAAGCCAGGCAGCACCACGCTTTCATGCACAGTGCCCGGAAGCACACGTTGCCAAATTGTACGGAGCCTCATCCCGCTGCYGGACACGGAAGGAAAATCAGGGCAGAGCTGATTCCAGCTCTGTTGATATGTCTATAGTCTATCCACACACACCGGCACCGGATCAAAGAGCGCCTTTTATTTGTGATCAATGATGAAGCTAGAAGAGAGCTGTGAACTGGTGAGGATCTTCAAAAATGTTTCAAGACCGAAGGGTCACTTTTTAACAATCACATTATACCCTTAAGGGGGTAATGGAGTTTATTTACAAGTTAATACAAATATTTTGTTTCTCTGCTACTTTAGAAATTCAGCGTGCTTATTCACAAAGCGAATTAATAATTTCCCATAAAGCCACAGAGTGACATTTGGAGACTTTGCATATTCATGTTCCTTACACGGAGCAGAGTCCCAGCAAAGGCGGTGGGAGTTTTGTCGGAGGACTACAGAAGCAAGTCTTTGTGCACCTAACTCCAAAGCAGCCATCAGGTGGATACCGGTGGACAAAGTTGCACAGCAGTCAGCGTAGCAAACTCTACACCGGGAAGCTTTGACCCATAATGATGTTATTACTGTCTTTGCTGAAGTATGAAGCATATGCTTAGTTACAGTCTCCATCTTCTCTCCCTATAACCGAAGTCCTTGGGGTTTTTGCTACGCTCGGGAGAGATTTCTACACAGCCGTCTCTTTATTTGTGTTTTATTTGGACTGGGTAACCGGAAGGAGGCTTGCTTCTGAGTATGGAGAACCATGTTACAGAGAGACACGTTAGCTTCCAGCATCTACAAACATGTTGCTTGTCTTTGCTAAAACCACATCCCCAGCTACTCACTGAAAGGCTCTTTTTATCAGAAGTACTGCAAACATGTGAGCTGTCAGCAATCCTGCTTTTCTCTAACATTCTTCGTATCGGTCCAGGCGAACCAGGAGCTTGAATGGCAGATCAAATACGGACAAAAGTGTTGTCTACCCCTCTCTTGTGTGTGCTGCTGCTGTTCTCAGACCCAATACCTCCTCGTAGCCTTAGAATATTTTACGAAGGTGCTCTCTGAAACATAGCCGTCGCGTGTCCTATGTGGTGATCTGTATGGTGTTGAATAAACAAAGGTATGGCCAAAAGATTTGCAAAATTCTACAGGGCTGGAGATTTTGATATTCTTTTCTGTTTTGTTGTGATTGCCATTTTCGGTGAGCTATGAAGCAGACTGTAACCATCTTGAAAGCTTTCATCTATGGAACATTATAGTTACAGCTTTTGGTCTTTTTCTGTTTGTGTTTTGTGGGATGTTGAAAAGTGTTTTCTGGTGCTTGTAGTAGACTAGATGTCCTTTGAGCTGTCCTTTGGAGGTTTCTCCTTGTTGCACAAGATCATCAAATTAGACGTTACTTGTTCATTCAACATGATAGTGAAGAAAGAATCCCAGAGAGGAGTTTGAGCCTTTCGGTGTACTCATGCCAGAGGCCAGGGACAGGTGACATAGTTGTAGATGAGTGTGGGGGGTAGGCAGGCTAGCCTTGTTACTTTTTCGTATCTCATTAAAGCTGTTGTGTTTTTAGCATGTAAGCCTCGTGGTTGAATTTGAATTGACCAGAGCCCTCTGTGAAGAGGGCGGCATATGAAGCGGAGGGGGGAAAGAAGCTCCTACTAGTGGGATGCTGCAGTACAGTATCCAAGCAAGATGGAAACGGCAGACTTCTTGCCTGCCATTCTTTGAAGGCAGCACTTGGCTAAGACCCAGCTGCCGCCGTCTCGTGGGCTATTGAGACTAAGTTAAAGGATCAGAAGGGTACGTGACTTGTATCGATAGCTGCTGCAGTAGGGTACGGCATCCCCGCACACGAGAAAAAGACCTCATTTATCTCACTGAAACCATTGCAGCTTCCACCATCTGTAAGACAGGCTATTGGGAGTGTCTCGCCAAAAGCAGTTATTGAAAGGAAAGTAATGGTGATGATGGAATAGGGAATAAGCTTCTCAGGGCCACTGGCTGGGGTACGAAATGGCAACTGTTAGTGGATGCTCTTGCTCCTGTAGCTGCCTATAAAGCTACCTTGATAGCCATCTCATTTTCTTTGGTCCTCAATAAGGGAGTTTGTAAAGTAAGTTTACAATATCATCCTCCCTAAAAAATGGCATTACCCCAGTTGATAACATATTTCCTTATGGACTCTCATTTGAGAAAGCTTTTAGCAGTCAGAGAAATTGATAACCTTTCCTGCATATTGTTATCGCTGGAGCAAATTTAGTAGGAAATTAGATCCGTAGGATAAGGTTTTGTAGAACGGTATTCAAACCTGGCACAATCTTATTCGTTATTTGATTTGTCAAGGTTTTATCATTTCTACAGAGCTTTATTAAATCCTATTAAGAACATCTTGCTTCCATTCCTCTTAAGCTACATAGGTCTGCTGAAAAGGTCTCTGGTCCTATTGTGCATTTCTAATAAAGATAAAATGATGATAAAACGAGTTGATCTGTTAGGACTTCTGTACTTAACAGGCAATTTAAATTGATGTTGGCATTAAAGGCAACAGAATATGACAAAAACAGAATACGACAAAAATCCTGATATTTCACAGTTTAAGCGACACATTTTCGGATTTTGAGCCTGATTTTTTTTTTTTGCATGTTTTATTCAGATCCATCTACATTTTACTATTGATGAGAAGCATGTTTCAATAAAAAGTTGTTTAAAAAAAATTGTGAGAAACAGCTGGAGCAACTTTCATAACCAGCTGTAAGCATATTTCTGAAAAGCTGAAAAACACAGACCCAAGATTCTTCCATGCTTCCTGACTAGAAAAAGAAAGCCCGACTGTAATGATTCTCTAAGTTACGATGAACTACACGTCAAAAGGGGCATCTTTACTTCATCGGCTTCCTGATTGCAGCCACCTCTGAGATGCATCTCATGGAGCACAGTGACTAAGTTCAGCCAGAATACTGCAACGCACGGGTGAAAAACAGGGCTTTGGTTTGTGGCTTGTGGGCAACGTGCTGCCTGTGAACTTTCTGCTACCACAGAAAATTAAAAAGTCTCAAAGCGAGCCTGGCAGGGCAAGCAAGCAAGGACCAGCTTCAGACTTCTGAAAACAAACACGGCCCCTTTAGTAATTTTCGCTAGGCATTGTTACATCTTCTGTCAAAAGGTATGGCAGCTTCAGCAGCAGCGTGCACGCTTAGTCGTTGATTCAGCTCTGTCTCAGAGGAAGAAGCTACTTCTTCCGTTTTTCTGTCCTATTTGCATGCATATTTTCTTAGGATTTCCTCATCAGCTGTACTAGATAGCCCAGAAATATCTAATGTCAGATGAGTGAGGGCAGCGTTTCTATCCCATTATGTTTACGTGTTTTGGTGATGGACAAACTTAAAAACATGTGGGTTGAGTCTGGCGTTGGACTCGGTTCCCTGCAATTTGGCTGCATGAGCAGCATGGCGTGAATTGAAATACCTAAGAATCTGCCTTGAGTGCATTTGTGACAAGTTACTGGATGCTCTGCTCGGTTGTTTACGCAGTGCTGTGAATCTTAATGTCATGTTCGGGAAGCACTTTTAGCCTGCTATGCTATGTTGCTGACCAAGGAACGGCTCAGGAAAACGAGAAGCTGAGTTTTTAGCAAAGAGAATTTTAACAAGTTTTTATGTTAATCCATCCAGCGTTTGGTCTCTTTTGCTGCTGGGGAGTTCTTGCTATAAGTAGCTTAGGTGGAACAGAACTGTGTTGCCTGGAGACTAAAACATACGCAGAAGACACAAAATTTTTAGGTAACTTCATGAAAAACCATACAGAACTAGGTTTTTTGAGTTGTTTTTTAAATGCACGGCAGCCATCTGCATCCTCCCCAGCGATGACAGTGGAACGTTCCTTTAGCTATTACATGAGGCAGAATCTCCTTTCAAAAGTGTTAGAATGTGCAGTCGGTCCAGACATCTGAACTGCTGGAAAAAAAGAGCAGGGGCACTGTGTGATTTTTATTATTCTTTTTTTTTTTTTTTTTTAATCAAAATGCTCTGGATTTGTGGGGTCAAAAGCATTTGGGCTCCCTGCAATGAGCAGATAATTTGTAATTAATGGAAGAGATTAATGCAGATATCAATAGAATGAAAACGACGACCTGAATGTTTTGGYGTAGATGGCAAGAACACTTACAGCCCATATATTACTTTTGTGAAATATCGCAGTAAAAATCCTTTCTGTTGTGCTCTTGGAGTGTGTCAGCAATCAATGGGTTGATACAATATAATATGTTAACTCAGTGAAATTGAGTTATTAAAACAGGATTAAAGATACTCTGCTTGAAGACTGAAGCGTTCTGCTTTGGTTTCTTGATCATCGGACAGTTCTAGATTTTCAGGGTTAATTCTAAATGTCATATTTTGCCACTATTCATTGACGGTCACAAATAACTACGTTAAAAAAAAAAAAAAAAAAAAAAAAAAAAAAAAAAAAAAAAAAAAAAAAAAGGAACAAAAGAGGTTTCAGATATCACAGTCTATTCCAGGAAAGCCTGCCAAGTCTCCAGAAGACTGAACTTAGTAACTGAAACTATTAGAATTGTAAAGTTTTATAGAATTTTCATTTTATTGTGCTTTCATCCTAAGGTATGTAATAGAAGACATTACACATAGGATCTCATATGCTTTTCAGGCTTTATCTGCAAGGTCACTGTTTGTATGACTAACAGCAATTTTTGCAGCAGATTCCACTGTCAAGGTAGAGCGGTGCACCCCTCCGCAATGTTCACTGTGCGACTCGGGAATCTGCGATGTGCACTAGGTCTGTGCGACCAGGTCTTTTCACACCCCCCTACGTCAGGAAAATACTATGCTCCCACAGTGATGTTCTTTGTTGTACAAAATTTGGGGGAGGGTAACAAATAAATAAAACAGCTTTTTGTGGGACTGCAGATGGAGTGTGCCACGCATTTTTTTAATAGTAGTTAAACAAAAGGATTGAAATAGTTTTCCAAAACATTACTCTCAGTCTTACTGCTAGGACTTCAACTCTTGCTTTCCTTTTGTGGAAGAAGAGTGTGGGACGAGAAAGGAAACAGCCTCCTTGGGTAAATTTTGCCCATTAGCAGTTATCTCTGAAAGCTAAGGGTAGAGGAATAGGCGTAATTCCATACCAAATCCAAAAGCAGTAGTGTAATAAGAAGAGGGACGGGCTGGGTGATCGAGCATTGGACAGAGACTCCATACTTTTGGATTCTCTTCTCTCCCTCGGTAGGTCAGTTAGACCGTTCCTGTCCTTACTGTGTATCCACGTGAGAAGAGCTGGGAGGATGCTAAGCTGTATTGAAGCACAAGCTCTCCTGAGCCTTCGTTCCATTGATACACCTTTCTGTCCTACTCGACTGGGTGTGAGAAGTTGGCTGTTGCTCCCTTCCAGTGCAGAGACAGGTGTTTGTGTGACAAGCTGTGCCGTGAAAGCAGAAGGGAGGGAAACCGGTAGTGGACAGCCAGTTCCCTGCAGCACCATGCTAATACGGCTATAGTCCTCCAGAGCCGAAAATGGCATTGGCCGGTTTGTTCTGGGCAAGCCTTACTATGACCACGTAAATATTGGGGAGCATTGCTTGTAAGCGGGTATTGGCATCACCCTGTCTGCTTGTTCCCGCCCCTGCAGTCTCCACACATCTTCCCACAGAAATTCACGGAAAACATTTCAGCCAGATCAGCTCCTTGATCAGGTTTAACTTGTGGTTGCCCAGTAGCTGGACTGATGCTGGGAAGAGGCTGCAAAAAGAGAGGACCTGAGCAATATTAATGGGGGTTGCTTAATCCGGCACATCTGAAAATGAAAGCAGAGCCACACGTTATGCCATACTATGCAATGCTGTATCCAACTTCTGCACAAGCAGTTTGAAAGAGATGTTCTTCATTAGCCCTAGGATTGTGGCACGGTATGATTTTTTTCCTGTTTCCCAAGCGCCGCTGTCTAAACAGTCTGGAGGGCTCTGCAGCTGCGGCACGCTGTAGCTTTTCCTTGCAGTGATGAGTGCCTCAAGCGAGGGGGGACTTGCTTACGACTCTGGGCAATCCTGAAAATGTGGAACTCGTTCCCTCTGGAGTTATGAAATGTGGACGGACTCCTCTTTTTTACAGTGGAAAAGCATGAAATCATAGCCACATTGGCTAGAGTTATTATTCATTTAACAGTTAAACTTCCATTATGTTTTACTGTTTGCTACATGCCATTTTTATGTGCTTCAGTTTTATGTATTTTGCAGTTAACTGTTTGAAAGGAGAAAGAAGTGATTTACCAGGACTCTGCCGTTCTCCCCACTAACTCTGTGGCTTTTCTTGTTGCTAGGATGATATTTGTTACCTATTGCATGTGGGCATACTGGAAAATGTAAATGTATAAAGCTTTACTGTCTCATTGTTCATAAGAGACCCCTAGAAAAATATGACTCTGCGTATGTTGTGATAGACGATCCCTATCTGTGGGTATAACCATAGCTATAAGTACTGTTACTTGTTGGTTTGGAAGACAAATTGCTGAGAGTGATGTTGTGTCTCACTGTTACTGTTAAGAAATGCTCAAGGCATGGTGTTTGCTTTTTAAATGACTAACTTTTATGTGTYAGTTTGAAAAACTAAAAAAAAAAAAAAGCTGATACTTGTCATGGTTTGAAATGAATAGCAGCCTTTCTGTTAACTTAACTAACCTTGGCCCATGCCCATTATCTTCTATTTATTCATCAGAAGAAGTTTCCTTAATCACGTTTGCTTTGGCTTAACTGGAAAATTTGTTCTTTTTTGCAGTAGTTCTGTGCTGCGTGGTGAAGTTCTGATCTGAGAAACCCCTTCTCTGAAAGAAGCTCCATGAAAGCAGGTGGGGGTGACACCATGGCTTTGAACATTAGCTTGAGTCTGCCAGTTGAACACAGGCTCACGCTAAAGTGAGTGGATTCTCCTTACAGGAACCACTGGCCCATCTGGTTATGGGCCCTCATTTGAAATTCGTAGCACTAGCCTTTAGTTAGGTAGATTAAGACTGCCTGAGGGACGGTGCAGGTCGGGGGGAAAGGCACGGGGTACTTCTTCCTTAGCCCATCCATGGAGATGACACGTGTGGTGTGGATGGCTCTGTTCCCAGAACCCCCCAACACCTGGAAGAGGAGACTGGCTTATGTGGTGGCTACTCTGCGAGTAACAGAGGGAAAACGTCTGGGTGGTGAGTGATACGTGGCTGCGGACTCATTCCCCCTTCCCTTCTCAGGCACAAACGTGAAGCTGTAAGCGGAAGGAGGTAGCGAAGTCTGTCTGAGGCGTGGGTGAAATAACTGCTGCAGCGTACCTCCACAGGGACTGGGTAGGTACTTAAGGATGGGTTATTAGAGGTACTTAAGACAGCTTTTGCTGGAATAACACAGTTGTAGCATCCCAAACATCGGGACTGCATGCACACTACCGTAATACGTTCGCAACTGACAGAGTCCAGTGTATTGGTCTGATTTCTGTACAGTTACAGCACTTTAATAAAGATGCTTACAACAGGGACCTAAAGCCACAAGCTACAGAAGTTGCAGTTAATTCCAGAGTACTAGAATTAGCACTTGTCTTGTACTTGTGCAGTGTTTATCTGGTGAAAATGTAACCAGATTGACCTCTTCTGACTTAACGTATACTCCGTGGTTATTATTTTACGTATCTAAAATTATGTTGAAGAAGATGGTGGAAACTCTGCTTGACTTGCTGTCTTGCTCCCGCTCTGAGGAGCTTKTTTTGCTCCTGTGATGAGTCTGCCTGCTGGGCTATTACAATGAAATCATACCGTAATCACACAGGTTTTTTAAGAGCAGCAACTTATTTTTAGATCTCTGTTTTTGAGATTCCAGTTTGGGAGTTACCCTGAAGGTTTCAGGCTTTTGGTGGTGTTTCCCCAGTTGAAATAGGGACACGGTGCCCCTAAAAACTGGGCCAATTCAAATTCACGCTGATAAATTACATGAGAAAATAAACAAAAGGCATTTTATTAGAGCCTGCTTCGTAATGTTCGTTGAGCTCCGTGATCATTCGCAATATGGAGGTCCTAGAGAACAATGAGCTGAACGTGAGCCAGCAATGCACGCTGGCAGCAAAGAAGGGCCAGCAGTATCCTGGGCTGTATTAGGAGAAGCATCACCAGCAGCTTGAGGGAGGTGATCCTTCCCATCTACTCGGCCCCGGTGAGATGCGCCTCGGTGTTGTTTCCTGTCCTGGGCTCTCCAGTCTGAGAGGGACGTGGACGTACTGGAAGGACTTCACCCACAAAGATGATGGTCTGGAGCATCTGTCGTATGAGGAGAGACTGAGAGAGCTGGGACTGTTCAGCCTGGAGAAGAGGAGGCTCGGGAGGATCCTATCACTGTATATAAATGCCTGATGGGGGAAGTAAAGAAGATGGAACTCTTCTTAGTGGTGCCCAGAGGCAGGACTAGGGGCAATAGGCACAAATTTAAATAGAGGAAATTATGTTTAAATGTAAGGAAAAAAGAATATTGTGAGAGCGGTTGAGCATTCTCAAAACAGGTTGCTTAAAGAGGTTGTGGAGTGTCCATCGTCGGAGATAATTCAAAACCTGACTGGACACGATCCTGAGCAACACGCTCTAGTTGACCCTGCTTTGAGCAGAGGGGCTGGAGAGGATCGTCTCCACCGGTCCCTTCCAACCCCAGTGATGCTGTGATTCTGTTTGTCAGAATTTGGCTTGGGCAGTGCTACGTTCATCTGATATTACTGAAGATTTTGTGGTTGATGTTTTTAGCTGTTCATTAAAGTATTTTGCTTAATGAATGTTTTGTAAAGTACAATATATATTGCAATACTATTCTGATGTTTTTTGGTGTTATGTAAATTTCCATTTGTGTCTGTGTTTTTTGTGTTTGATTGTTAGGGTTTTTTTTTTCATACCAGTGTCCCTAACGTAAGTTAAATTGAAATTAGTAGGAAACGGGCTTTCAAAAAATGCGTGACACAGCTTGTTATAAAGCCTGTCTTGGAATTAACTGTCTTTTAGTAGCAATTGCACCTCATAAATGATTTGGGGTTCAGTCTCTGAAAAGAAAAACAGCAATGGCAGGATTTTTTTTTTTTTTTTTTTCTTTCTTCATTAAACGGCTAGCAGACTGATCCTGCTTGCCCAGAAGTCAGGAAGGCATTTGGGGTTCCAACAATACTTTCTTGTTAAACGCCTAAAAGTCTCAATAGCTTTTGAATATATGGGGAATGCAAGATGTGGCTAAAAGCTAAGGAAGAACCCAGACAATAAAAGCCCCGTGCGTCTGGGCTTAAACTTTCCAAATATGCAAGGGTGCCAGTTATGGCCATCTCTGCTGCGAAGGAGCATTTCAAGAATGTAGGGGTTTATCAGGGTTGGTTTCGCTGCTGATGCTTGCAGAGCTCGAATTTCAGCTCTGGGTTGGCAACGGCTCATCCTGAGCCTGGTCAGGACTCGGTGTTTCATCTGCTAGCGTGACCTCATCACTGTAGCAATGCTGCTGAAACAGAAACGCAAGATWCATCTCTGAAGCTGAGCGGGTCTGCAGAACCCTCTGGCCTGGTGCTTCTGCAGAGGGCGAGGGCCAAGCCTGCCAGAGGAAAGGAGCAGCGCTTGTAGTGCCAGCTCGGAGATGGCGYGCTTCGCCGAAGGGTTTAGGTGACRATGGTGTAAAGCAGTGAGTGTCGCTCAGTCCAGCTCATCGTTCTTCGCTGAGTGGGGATGTGGCCCGAGGAGTGGCAGAGAGTACCTGGTGTGCCGCGGCAGCGACGCCCTCCGCCGGCTGGGGATTTTCCAGAGTTGCGGAGGTGGCTCGTAGGTGCCCAGCTCTCAGTGATGGTCGCTGGGGTTTAGTTGCCTCATTTTCCGTAAGCTGTTTGGAAAATCACCGTCTGAGAAGTCTGACTCGGAATTCCAAAATGACAGCCCGTTATTTTAAAATATTCCCTGTCAAGGAAAAAAGCGTCGCCCACCACTTCCCTGTGTGTGCTTTTAGACACCGTTGGTGTGTAACTGAAACTCCGCACTGGATGATAGCTGCGGTCTCCAGTTCAGGACAATCCTAAACCGTGGTGCAAAAATTCCCGAGGAGACTCTTGAGTGTCCCGGAGCACCGCTCGGTAACATCGTTCTCAGAGCAACCGGTCAATCGGTCGTTCGTGCTCTGGGAACGGAGGGAGGGAGCGGGAAGTTGGGCAGTTTTGATTTAAATGTCAGATTGTTTTGAAACATAGTCTGTGCAGTATGTAGGTCAGTGCTAAAGGGATAGACTGTATCTGCAAAGGTGCTGAGAATGATTAATTTCCCTGGACAGAGTTCTAGGGTTTTTTTCAGTGTGGGCTCAAGTAAAGCTGCACATTCTCATTCATGATGGGCTCGGGTTTCGGACCGTCTGCCCAAAGGGGAAATTTATCCTGGCAACTGCTGAAAGGGGAACTCTTGCGGATTGGCACCAGTTTGTGCATTAAAAAAAAATTAATTTTTTTTGCTGCKTTTGGGGTGGCTTTTCAAGGATGGTTTATTTACATTTCCTTCTGTGTTCTCTAACCATTTGCATCGGCGAGAGTGGATATTTGCGTTCKTTCTAGCAGCTGCCAGGCACCACGTAAGATGTGCGTTAGCCTCCTTTCACTGCCGTGAGCAAGCAATACCTGTACTCCTGTGGAAAATTGTGCCTGCAGCGCTAGCGAGTGCTTGCTTCTGTGCGGATAGACCGACTGACCGGTCGGTCTGAAGGGCCCTGTTGCTGAACAGAGAGAATTTTTTACTAGTCAGTCAAATTCATGCTGGTGATTTTGTTACCTAGAGCTGTGCGATCACGTGGGAGCGAAGGCCTCCTCTCGTGAGTTGAGCAGCTTGGGTCAGATCGTCTCTGAAGCGCAAGGGATGGATCTCGTAAAAATCTCTGTAGCGGTCCTGACCAGAGGAAAGCTGTGCAGCTGTGTCGAGCCTTTAAGAGTTCTTTCAGTCATGAGCGCTTTGTACAATGCCTAGCCTAGCTAAAGTCTGTATTGCCAAACAATAGACGCTGATGGTATAGTATTATTTTAAACATAATAAAATGCAGCCTAATGGAATAGTTAGGGACGACTTAACAGAATCTCATTAACAGTCCTTTTTGTGAGCGTGAACCTTGTTCCCCTTCTCCCCCTCGATCCCAAGCAGTCTGAACTTTGTCAGGGCCTTGCAGTCTCAAACAAAACATTTAAAACTTGGCTGATACGAACTTTTAAGTGACAGAAGAACAAAATCTGGAAAAATTATTTGATATTCTAAAATATTAACTTTAAATAGTAATTTATTACTTAATTTTTGCTACTTTGTTTGGTGCTCGCATATGCAGGAATAGCTTTTTTAAAACGGATTCTGTAAATGTTACGCAGTCCATCTTCTCATGCTTTACAGAGTAATAGTGGTCCTCAAATTGTAACAAAGGAACGCGCCTCGAGGGCCTGGGTTTTTACTGTGATTGCYAAGATGCCTGAAAACAAGGCCTGCGTTAGCTCCTGTTCGTTCTTTCCTGTATTGTCAAATATGCMGAGTCCCTGATAGATGAGAAGCAGGCGGAGGGATTATGCGCAGAGAAGACACTGGATGCGTTCTATGCAGTATGCTGCAGAGATTGTTTAAAGATGGCTTTGCTCAATAATTATGTCAGCCGTATTTTCTAGAGCAATTTGGCAATTTCCTCCGAACGCTTCTCCTGGTACGTGCACGCGTAACTTGTATGTGCTATGTATCTTCAAAGAGTACGACTTCATAATCTAAAAGAAGGCTTACAAAAGGTGCTATTTACTGAGTAAAATGTGTTTTCCTGGAATCCTGATGGATTGATTTATTGCTTCTGCAGTTTTTTCTGGAAGCTGCCCCGCCGTGGAATTGTGCCTTCTGGGTCAGAGATGAAAGGAGCTGGCCAGTAACTCTGTGGAACTGAAACAGTTTTTTCCGAAGGTACAGTAAAATTTTAGCTGTTGCGGTGAAATGCACTGTTTTGCCTGGTCAGTAAAGACTACCAATTCATGCTTTTGCAGCGAAGAGGATACTTGGATTCTTTGTTGCGGGACATCTTTGGTTGCTGCTGGATTTTTGAGGAGTCCGAGTCAAAAATTACTCTGTTTTCATTTTTACCTCTTTTCCACGAATTGTGGAAAAAACCCATGGTCTGGGATTCTGTTCGTGCATAAGCATGCACCGAAGAGCTTGGGTGTATATGTTTGTCCAAAATTTGTTCGTGGGCTAGTCAAAACTGACAAATTATTCAGCATATGAGACTGGCCATGTGGTTGCTTTTGGACGGCTGGAATTATAAAAGAAAAATCATGCAGATGTCTTAATGTTACGTCACCTCTGAAGTTTGTGAACGTAATTAGAAATCCCTTTGGTAAGCTGAGTGTTCCACAGAAGTATAAGCGTTACCATATCACACCAACGGCTCCCCTACTGCAGCATGACTATTTCATTACTACAATGCTCAGTGTTGAAATCCTTCCCAAAGCTCGCAGGCTTGAATAGGTGAGGGAAATAAACAGGGGAAGGAAGTACACTGAAAGTAATTTCTCTATGGTATCAGTTTAGGAGATGATTTGGTTTCTCATTCCTATGCAGTACAGCGTTACCTCTAATAATTTTTTTATCTTGCTTGAGCAAGTGGCCGGCACTGCCCTAGGGAGGGGGAAATATTGCAGAAAGCTTCCGCTGCGTTTGAATGTAGTCTGCTGGACTTTGCTTAAGCAAAAAGCAGGCATGCTAGTTTTTTTAGGCAGGCTGGTAAGAGCATAGGCAGAGAAGAAAAAAAATTTGCCAAGTAAGAAACCATTACGGACCATCACCAAATCAATAAATGAATGTTCTCTACACGTGAATTTATTGCTGCTTATAGAGATCTGAGGCTGTTCCGCTCTCGCGTTGTGACATCAACCAACACGGACGGACCAGTGGAAAGTGTGTTCAGAAATGTCCAAGGGTTTAAAATTCTCTTCTTGTATTTAATACACTGAAATGTATGCATTTTTAAAAATCTCCCACCTTCCCATGGATGTTTCAATGTTTTYAATTCCAGTAAGTCAGACATTTTCTTACAGGGGAAGAGTACAAACAAAATTGCTCAGATAGTAACAGTGTCTCTTAGTGGTACTCATGAGGCATAAAACGTGGGCTAAACCRCCTGTTTGAGTTGCGGATAGGTAAGTCAGTCCTGGTGCTAGCAGTGCTCCAGGCATTTGACTGTTAAAAAAAAAAATCTTTTATGTCTGTTGGTTTGTCCACTGAGTTAACTTGTAATTCTAAAAGCAAGGCCAGCCGTTTCTGAGTTTCTCTTTTCTTTTTAAGCTTTTTTGTAGACATCTTTTTCACTGACACGGTTTTGCTGGGGCAAAAGCTGTTATTTTTAGTAATTATCTTTACCTAATTTTGCATATAGGCAGCGTGTAATTAAGAATAATAGACCTTAAACACCTTTCCTCTAGAATTCAGCTAGTTAAAAATATTTCTTGGTAAATATTCTAATATTCCTTTGTCCTTGCCGTCTTAAAGCGTTATGAAAAAGAAAGGAAAACGAAAATCAAGTTCTAGATTAAAAATCCTAGGAATCCGCCCATGTGATTCATGCTACTTAACCAGATCTTCGTTTTCACAGCTTCTGAACTGTGATACTGAGGCAGTGGCCTCTCTTGGAAGCCTGTGCTTTGTGTTTGGGAAATACTAGGCTTTTCTCTGGATGTGCTGTTTTAAATCCCAGCCCTGTTCAAAGCCTGGCACCATTCTGGTAGCTCGACAGGCAGAGGGAGGGAAGGAAGGACTTAGCAGGGCCAAAGGAGCTACGCATACACTCTGACGTTGGAAGGCTCCTTATCTTTTGACAAATGTGTCTAAGAGCAGAAAAAAAAAAGTGTAAGGACAGATCAGCGTCAGCAATCGTGGTGTTCTTCCTTTCTTAGGATTTGCAGCTTTGCAGTGTTTTGGTTTATAAACCAAAAAACCAAAGTTATTAATTACTAGAAAGTGAAGCAATCAAATGCAGTATGTGATCTAAGTCTTAGCTAAGGTTTAGTTGTGGGCAGGAAATCCTGAATTCAGGAATCTCTTCCTGAAGAGATTATTTCGATGTCCACTGAAATGGAGGTTTTAATGGGGACAACTCCAGAAATGCCACACTGGACATTGACAACTTAGAAAACATCGCAGTTCTGACACCCAATTGAAATATTATAGATGCTAGTTTTAATAAAATGTCAATAGGCTGGAAATCTTAATAAAATCAAGTTGAGATACTGATTCCATTGCTTAAATGGMAGCATTTGTAAGATTCAAATGAAAGGAAGAGGGGAAAAAAGCACGAATTCTCCTGTCTCCCTTCCCTGTACCAGTTCTTGGGCATCTTGCTAGGTGTCATTTGGCCAAGGAGTCTGTCTTGGCCCTTCAGGCAATTCRTCAGAGCAGGAAATGTGGTCAACTTCCAGAAGATTTTGGGGTATACAAGGTCACTAGCCCTGAGCCACATCCGTGCTGCAAGCAGAARTGCGATGGAAGTGCTGGAGGCACGGCGGCGAAGTCCATGCTGCTGTGTTGGGGAAAGACCTGAATTCAGATAATGTCTCTGCAGTTTTGCCAGACCAGCATTATGGAGTGGCATTTTGAAGAGCTTTAAGCATCCATAGTTGGTTACAGCATTTTGAAATGGACTTAACGTAGGACAGCGAAGTAAGATTCAAATTCTAGATAATGAGTTGTAGCCCTTAGCTTCCAGTGYAGCGGTCATTGCACACATCTCGTAACCAAAGTTCTTGAAAACCTTTACACTTGATGAGGATTCTAAGTAAGGGTTGAGCATTTTGGGGACAGTTGCAGGACCTAAACTCAAAATGCAGGACAGTATGTCTGAAAAAGAAAGCAACAGCGACGTCTTTGAAGCAGTACATTTCAAATACAGTGGTAATAGCCGGTTGTCCCAAATGTGAGTGCTAACAGTTAAATTCTGGTCTCTGGGATGGTGCATTGCTATTTTCTGCCAAGCATTCGTTGTTACTGAAGAACCTCTTCTGGCCCAGCCAATAACATTTTTCCAACATCTAAATATCTCTACTTTCATAAAAGTGTAGCACCCCTTAAAAAAATCAACTTCGAGTCAAAACTGTTTGAAAATACAAATTCTTCTTTCAAAGAAGAAATTGTTAGTTTCTTTAATAATTAGTATTCTAGTCTGGGCAATATATTCAGTGACATGAACGGTCTTTGCCATGAAGATTTTGTAGTGTGAGTACAGTGTAAATTTTTTTTTTTTTTTTTATCATGGTTGCTTTTGAATACTGAAGCCCCCCATGCTGTCTTACTTGGTGCCTCCCTCTTGGGCCTTTCTATACCTGCTGGGCTTCCTCAGCTAGGCTGGATTACGCCTCAGCTGCACTTCCGTTCTGCAACACAGGTTTACTCACCGTTTTCCCCAGCCGCTTTAATCCTGCCCCAGATGCCTTTTTCTCTCCTGCTCCTCTCCGATCAGTGACAGAAAATCTTCCTTTGTTCCGAATTGTTGTCTGCTTAGGTTTCAAAATTAAAAACTAGTTAGCAGCCGTGTCCTGTGCGAGAATGCTTGATTTAAATGCGTGACCATCAAAATCCCCAAATCCTTAATGTTATTCCTACACAGAATGCAAGAAAGCAGCCAAGCCCATTTCACAGTGAACTTYGCTTTTGTACAGAAAGACAGACCCTAATACCAAAAAGAGCTTACAAGATGTCTGTAAATAGCTCCCTCATTTCATCACATTTCTCACATCAGTTTGTATACAATACTGCTTCTGTTGACTAGAAATCACTTCACAAGAAAC
The DNA here is from genome assembly GCA_035582835.1 of Phoebastria nigripes. Taxonomy (NCBI): domain Eukaryota; kingdom Metazoa; phylum Chordata; class Aves; order Procellariiformes; family Diomedeidae; genus Phoebastria; species Phoebastria nigripes. The sequence goes on along the minus strand of JAYKAV010003217.1, from coordinate 197,945 downwards.
TCTGCATCTAAGCAGAAGGTAAGGAAATGAGGGCTCACGGTTTGACCAGTCTGTCATCTGCAGAGGATGTACAGTAAGCATATTATTGGAATTAAATATTTTAATATGATAGCATATAATGTCCAGATAAGTTCTTCCGACCCGGTAGAATCCTATTTTATGGAAAAAAAAATATTCACTGTTAAGGATACTTAAACAGGTTTTACATTGAGGACTCTCAATTTTTAGCAGACCTGCCTTCAAAGGATTGTCATTCTGCTGATAGGTCTTGGGGTCTGATACGTTTTCAGCTTGTTGACAGTATTTATTACGGTGGGAAATGGCATTAGAGTGTCAAGATAAATGCTTCAGTCCCGCAGCACAGCTTGGAAGCTAAGTGACAGTGACGGGAGAAAGTACGCCTCAGTAGTTGAGTTTTGTATGGTTTTTGTCACTGCTCAAATCACAGCCAAATCCAAGTGCTTTATGATTTTAGAGCTGAATTTTTAAAAGTCTGCATATGCTTTTAAAATTCCAGATTTCAGCTGAAACTCAAACTATTAAAACAGTATAAAGGAATCTGTGCTGGAGAGATTTCCAGCCAGGTTGAAACACAACCAGTACTGGAATTTTCATATGAAAAATCTGATCTTGCAAAACTGCTTTGTGTATTTCCAGGCCGTTAAAGTCTGGACAATCTAAGATAAGCAACTGAACTCTATGTACTTCTTGCAGCTAAATCCAACTTGCAGAGACTCACTCACACCACCGACACATCTCCCTTGTTAAGAGGCGTGTATAGACTTGGAGTTTGCAGTGTTTGATCGTGATTCCTGCGTGTCGCACAATTCACAAAGATGTTCGTCCGCAATCTCAAGTGACCCAAAGATGTACTTCAATGATCATTTTCAGTTTGGCGGAGCAGTTCCTGACTCCTGCAYGGGATGATGGCTTGAACTAGGTGGATTGGCCATGCGTGTAAATTCATGAATACACACACATGTTTGTAAGGCTGGAGCCAAAAATATTAAGAGTGTATTTGTGTACTGTATTTCCTGCATCTTGATTAAAATGACATTTTTAATATCTAGGACACATGGCTGATTTAGCTTAAACTGGTAGAACTTTAAATCAGGTTACATTGAAAAGGCTGTTACTTTGGGGTTGTTCGTAATATGCATACATGGATCTCTAACAAAAAAACCCAACCCTCAAAGTTGTTTAAAAGCACTTCATCTGTTTTTAAATCATTAGGTGTTTTTCAGTTAAGAATTTACCTATTTTTTCTATTGTTTGGATGGAGAAGTTACGTTGTTCTTAAGAGTATCTGTACATGAATTGAACAGCAATAAATTAAGATTTTTTTGTAGAAACCACAAAACAAATTCAGCTTTAATAATTTCAGAAATTTTGGAATTTCTGGAACTATATTCAGAAGCATAAAACTGGTTCATTTTTCCTGAATTTGAGTATCCTCCTACTAAACTGTAAGGGAGACGATTCTACCAGAAAGTACAGGCGTGTCCGTTTTTCAAGGGCAATGGGGAGCTGCAGACCTATAATCACATCAGGGTTTCAGTGTAGGTTATCAGTGAGGAAATGACTTTTTTTTTTTTTTCCCCTCAGCAGTGACTTAACATTTCCAAGAAGTGTCCAGGGTTTTTTCCATTTTTAGTCAAAGAGGCTGAAAGGGCAACGTTGTGATAATCTTTTCTCATCTGCTGTTTCATTAAAAGAGAGAAAATTGCTTTGCTGCATAGTGGTCATGGATCTCACAATTTGGGAGATGGAAGCCCTTCGGGGTAGGAAGCGATGCGATGCGCCGGCTGCTTGCTTATGGAATTGTCAGGAGAAGCAGGAGGAGGACTGTTCTTTTAGTGCGTTAGCGTGGGTTYGCTAGGCCTAGAACCCCTCAACTCCATACAGATCGGTTCAGCGAGGCAGACGAGCGTGTGCACGTGCGGTGTTTTTGCCCACGGTTGCAATGTATCCTTGACCCTTTTTCACACAAGCATCAGCGCTCAGGATGGTGGTTCTGCATTTGCAGCAGTATGAGCAGACACTGAATTGTCACGGCTGTTCATCGCAAGTACCAGTACACAGAAGATTTTCAGTGTATTTCATGATGAAAACGCAGGTTGGGTTTTTTGGGTTTTTTTGTTTGTTTGTTTGTTTGTTTGTTTTAATTAAACAAGGTTTTTCCTTCATCTCTTTCCATTACAATACGTTGAAGTTTTTTGAAGGGGTAGCAGTGTGGAGGCATGGCTAGCAAACCTGAGCAAAATTGGTTTAATTTGTTAACTTTTCCACTCTCCCTTAGTCTCTCAGTACAGAAACTTAAGCATTTTACCATTATGGAACATACTTTGCCCGTCTTTCGGCTTTTGAATGGGAACCTTCAGAATATCTTCTGAATGAACACAATGACTTGGAAATATCCCAGTTTTAGGGAGATGAGTGCTTCTGCAGGTATGCTAGTTTTTTTGTCTGCCAGCAGTCATAACAGCAAATCAAACAGATTTGAACCTGATTCTTCTCTTGCTTTGGAATCAGAAGTCATTCCCCTGAAACGTATGAAGAGCTGCATAAACGCAAAACAAGTAGCTTCGGCACTAAGGCTTCGGTTAATGCTGCTGCTTAGAGAATCCCTGCAAAAACTAACCTGGCAGGGCAAGGTCCCATGCTGAGCAACTTTACTTTGTCCGCTTGAATCTTTCTCAAGTTCATAGTCGTAGGAACAAGGAAAAATTGCTGCTTTCTTATGCCCATGTAAATTAAGGAATGGAGGAATTAACAGGGTCTCTGCTGTATCAGCTGCTAATTTTTACGAAATACATCAGAACTTTGAGACTTTGATTCCAACTCTAAATTTGATTAAGATTAACCAGTGGGTTCAAAAGGAGAGCGGGAATAGGAGCACAGCCAGACCAGCAGCACGATCCACAAGCGTCATTTCTTTTGGAAAGAAGACTAGAAATAACGCGTGATTGGGGGTCTCCTGTTTGGGGAAAAAGTGTACTGGAGGTTAAACATGCGAKTGAGCTCTTCTATGAATAGAGAAGAGCTGAAGTTGAAAGAGCAGAGGGTAAGCGCTGCCAATGGATCTGGGACCCTTTGCTGGAACACAGGAGAATTTAGGGACTCGTTGTTGCAAGAAGTAAGAGATAGGTCCATGGGGACGATTTTTGAGCCCTAAGTGCATCCTGCAGGGATGCCTTTTGCTCACTTCTTGCAACAAAGGAATATAGAGAATCCTGATTTCATCTTCACTGGCTTGTTGCAAATTAAATCCTCCTTCTACAGGGAATCCATATCGGAAGTTCACCCTGTGTGAAATAAATTGGAGTTCTTAGGAAATAAAGCACGGTAGTTTAATTCTTGCTCCCTTAGTGAGTAATCAGACACTGTCTTCAGGGCTGAAGCAAAGGCATGTGAGCAAACGGGGTTACCTCTTCGCCAGTGCATGGTAATTTTGCAGGGGTTAGCATGAAGTGATAGACATGGGTTAAGAAGCACGCTGGTGAACATGGGAAATCCTGCAAATAATGAGGTTATTTAGTCCAACAGAGATTAAGTATTTGTTTTGCATTCTTTGCTTTAAAAGAAGAAGAATCGGCATGAAAAAAAATCTCATTTTGAATGATGGATCTTATAGTCCTCAAAAGAGTAACTGCTTAAGTTTAGCCAGAAAAAAATTATTCGTTCCTCCTAAGGATTAGATTCTTGAGATACTCATCAATGCATCCTCTGGGAATAACCGTTTCAATCTTTTTCTGCCCCATTCTGTAAAACGCTCTGTGAGAAGGAACCAATTCCCTGAAAGAAATCTCATTTTCTCTGGCCTTTTCCCTGCTGAAGAACCCTATAAACGCAGAAAAGAATTAAACAGAATAGAGGAAACAAAGTTATACTTTTTTATTAAAAAAAAAAAAAAAAAATCCATGACTTGCTGTTTGGCACTCAGTCAGAAATCTCATTTCTTGTTATCAGCCAATTTATAAGAAGTCAAGTGACATTTATATTTTGTAGTGCAAATAAGGTTAAAAAAATGCTGTCAGGATTTTCCACCGGCACCCATGGGATGAGCGGTTAGCCTTGCGTTGGCAAACGTAAGTAGTATGCACCGTTGTAAAGCTGGTTTTTAATTGCATCGCTACACTGGTCTGTATTGGTTTAAGGCTATTCTGTGTGTGTTGCTTCACTATGTTTGCTTGTGAAGAGACCTCAATGGGCGTCTTCGTTTCTTTGCTTCGCGTTTCCCATAGTATCGTCTGAGGCTCCTGCATCTGGGAATGTTTATTACATGGAGTCTGGACAGCGGCGCTCATTTCTAGAGGCACCGTATGTCAGGTTTCCATATGCACGGCAGATGGCTCGCAGACAGGAGGGAGCTTTATGTTTCGATACCTTGAATGAGACGCTTGGCGATAGGCTGCCTAGGAGTTTGGCAGTTCCACAGCATTAAAAGGAAACAGAAAACCCTGCTGGCACAGAGCACAGGTTACACCCCACTTCTGTCGGGTTTATACACGTAATAATGAAATAGTCTATTAGAGAAGGRGGGGAGGGAGTCCTCAGTCCTGCAACGTCTTATGCACGGGTGGTTCACTGTGCTTAGTGTTCTACCTTGGTACCTCTTGGAACAGTTTATCAAAAGAGGAGATGGTTTGGGGTGTTTTCCCAAAAGATACGCTACAGTTCAGACGGGTTTGCCGAGCAGGTTCCTGTCACGTAGGTGGTAGGCAACTCTGTTGAACTGTTAAAAATGCACGATCAGGATTTGACTCTTAATGAAGTAACCGTTGTATATTACAGCGAACAGTCATTGCAATAAGCCGCAAGTGGTCATTTCATGGAGACGCAGACRTTATGCATTTACACGTATGCACCACCTTGGTCTGCATCACAAGAATCATCACGAGTCTGCAGCCTGCTTTAAATTACCCATAAAATTCAGCCCCTGCAAATATTTTAAATACGCTAAGAAAGTTAATGGCTGTCGTGTGGTATCTGAGCCTGTCGTTGCTTGAATTAAGGTTGGGAATCTTATTCAGAGGTCGCTGAAGTCATTGGGAAGGCCAAGGCCTTGACTGGCAGTGACTCCTGTTGTTCTACCTCCAATAACAGCTAGCGATAGAGATTTGTGGCCTTGTGAAATTTGTTTGAAGCCTCAAACTCTTTTCCTGGTAGTAGAGTGTGCACATCAGGGAAATCACCCATCGGGCTTGGCAACTGGAAGAGAAAAAAAACCAGAAAAATGGTTTGGCTCGTCATGTTAGTTATCCTCCCTCCGCGTATCTTTTGGTGAGCGTAGGGTGGGGCGTAGCAGCGATGACAAGGGTCAAGATCACAGTGTGACGTTGGAAGGCACCAGGTTTCAGAGGTGTAAATCTGCCAAGTTTTATAAGCATCGGCTTGAATTTTAAAGTGCCTTCAGACCTGAGAGACTAATACTACAGTCTTAAAAAATGCAAATAAAGAACCGCATGTTCTTTTGGAGTTGGTGAGTGTCCCCAGACGCAATTTTGCTTGGGATTAACTTACTGAACTAATTCCCCTGTTGATACCAGGGATGTTAGTGATGCCAAGGATGTTGTCTCTAGAGACAATGTGCATCGAGGCTTTTTGAGTGAACGTAGCCATGATGCTGTAAAGTCGGCATAGAAACGTCATACTGTAGGTTGCTTTATTTTGAATTACTTCTTGTTAATGTGTCCTTGTAAATTAACAGGATCTAGCAGATACGTAAAAGATGTTGTTTCTTTCCCCATAGTGTCTTCATTACCTCATGCTATCAATAGRTTTACAGTAATACCAGGGGAAAGCTCTCTTAGAAATGAAACTTTCCACGTTTTATTCAGCAGCAGAGTAAAGTTTGATCAACAACGTGTTCTGGACATCCAAATATGTATTTCATGTGCTGATTATACCCATTGGTTGGAATCTTCATTTTAGAAAGAAAAGCTATCCAGAACCTCTTGAAAGGAAATGTAATGTTGTCTGGAATGGTAGCTCCTTCATACATCTATCYGTTGGGGGTCACTCTTCCCTCTGATTGATTTATACCTTGTAGAGGACATCATTAGGGAAGCTGTGAGATTTCACCCTGTTTAGCTGGTAAGAAGGAAATGCTGCTGGGTTTTCTTGGGTGCGTGCTGCTGAGTAGCGTTGATTAGAGTTACTAGTATTGGGAGTAGTAAAAGAAATGAGAAAGCGTAGTGAAAGTAAAAGAAATCATGACCAGCTATTGCCTTCTACCAGTCAGTCCCATTAACCTTTCCACAGACAGCACCCTCAYGTCAGTTGTTAATGAATTTTGCATCAGAACTAGACTACAGTACTAGATGAGATGTGATGTTTTGGGAAGAAGCAGTCATAGCAGTTAGATCTGAAAATTCGGAGAAGAGCTTTCAGTAGCTCACTTCGATTCCCAGAAGATGAAAACATGGATCCTTTAAGGCATACATCTCAAAGTCACAATTCTTTGTTTAAAAGCCAGGCTGCTTGAAGTCAAAAAGAAAGAGCTTAAAGCATTGGTTTCTTTGGAGAATTTAGGACTTCATGAGGCTCCCCGTAATCAACTTGAAACGAGTAGCACTACCATAGCGTAGTAATCATTTTCTGCATTGTTGGCACAAAAATATCACTTTATAAAGAGCAGATGCTATTGCTATTAAGATGCGCATTTTCAAAATGTTTAGCATTCAGTATGTTCCTACAGTTATAGTCAGATAATGGTTCTTTTATTTTCTTTTTTTTCTTTTTTTTTT
>JAYKAV010003217.1:140675-191001 GCA_035582835.1 Phoebastria nigripes | reverse complement strand
TTTTTTTTTTTTTTTTTCCTTTTTTAAGTCTAAAAAAACTGGCCTTTAACCAAACCTTACAGCAAGAATGTTTCTGTACTTGATGAAGAGAGGAGTAAGTCAGGCTCTTCGTCTGCTCTTATTTGTATGTTTGGAAGTATTATTGCAATATGATAGTAAGTTGTTACTGCTGACGTCTGAATGTAGGTAGGCTGTGGATGTGGTAGGTCTGATTCTGAGCTGGATCACGTGGGCATAACAGCTGTGCCAGGACTGTAGAGGAAATCTGTGCTCTCTTCTCTTCTGTTTTTAAAGCTCCATGGTAGGCAAGAAAAGGTAACTGTTATTTCCACGGTTTTGAACRTATTTACTAAAAGAATGGTTGCATGACTTTTTGCTGTATGAAGAAAAAGAGAGAGGTATAAAAAGAACAGATCCTAGTCAATATGCTATGCCTGTCTTTCCGCTCCACCGTTCTGGCAGCCTTGCCTTGCTGTCAAGACACTGATAATGGAAATGGTATGCCAGTGTCATTACTAGAGCATATGCTGGGCCTAGACTACGCTGAATATTTTTAAAGAAGCTATGCCAAGTTACAGTACTGAAAGAYGAGAAGGTTAAACTCATGCACATCGTAAGCTCAAACAGAAAGTGGTAAGGCCCTTCCCAGACCTGTGGAAATGACGTAGGTGCTGTCATAGGAGCAGCTGAAGGGAAGGGAGGAGGATGGTTATCCTCATTAGGAAATGATGGTCCGAAAACGTGAGAGAGAGAAATTATCTCATCATCGTTTCTTCACTTACGTACCCCAGTGAAGTTGTTTATGTGTACGTCTGTGTGTATGTGTATGCACGTTAAAATAGAAGACTCTCCTGTAGTACTCGGGTTTTTGGTAATATGACTGTCTTGTCATTCCTGATATTACTGCATAGATCCAGCAAATCACGAAACGTGACTAAAGAACGTGTGGCCAGTTTTAGCTAATCTTTAATCAAATTTATAGATACTCCTCAAGAAAGTGCGTTCATGTTGCCCCGGACATTGAGACTGYTCCATGGAAAATGTAGTTCTAAAGCTTATGGCAGATTTCAAGCTATTTTTATTTTTGTTACAGATATTTTATAAAGCTGTAATTTAGGAATTGACTCTGGATTAAATTTATATGCATCTGTTCAGTGAGAAATCATGCTGGAAATTGCTGGTGAACAAGATTTCTGGCAACTCCTGGTTTTGACAGGCTCGGAAGCATAACAGGAGTAGCCTTTCTGGTTTCCTAAATTCCTTCAGACTTCAGAAGAGCTTTTTGTCATTTTGGTTTGGCTTTTTAGGCTAACATGAACTCCAGTCCTTAATTTATTTGAACTTTGTCTACCTCCTCAGAGTTGGTTCTGTTGTAGAGAGCTCGGAGGATCTATATTCGAATGAGTCCTCTTTTTATCCTTTCAGTTCACATAGGAATAATATTAAATTCGGTGTTTATGTGGCAGTCTCACAAAGGTGCCTTTGAGCTCGGTGGCAGTCTCTATTTATAAGACAGGTAGGTGAGGTGCACAGATGTAACGACCTGCCCCAGGTCACCCAGCGAGCCGTTAGTGAGGACAGCCTTTCTTGACACCCTGCCCCCATTGCGGCAGCCGCAAGACTAAGCACGTTGTTGAACGGAGGCTTTCTATACAAAGATTATCTGGAACTTGCATTATTTCTAGAGCTATAACGTACACGATACTCTATGAATAAATGAATGCCGGATTATCGTGAGACGGAGCTCTGTTGTCATTGTAGCAACGCTGTTGGATGTTTTTGCCCAGGAGGAACATGTGATTTAGAAATGTGTGTCTTAMGTGCAACTTCAGTATTGTACTGTGGATGCTGGTATCATTTTTGATGTACACGCTAATTTGCACRCACATTTTGAGAGTGTCTCTGTGTCCATTTCTGAAACGGCTGAGGAGGGAAGAACCGGGGAGCTTCCCTGAGCAGAGAGAGAAGAGGTTACGGAGAAAGCACGCTGCAGAGGAGGCTGGGGGGCTCCGGGGAAGTTCCAGCTGGACTCCATCCCCCCCCTTCCCCGCTTTCCTGTCTCTGCCTCGGAAGTCCTCTCTTCTCTGGCAGCCGCGTGAAGCRTGATATTTTCTTCACGGCACACAGGACGGGAGGTCAGGCAAGGCGGGCTTGCACAGAAAGTGGTGCAGGAAGCCTTTTCTGGTTTGTTTCGTCTCTTGGCAGTGTGAGTCATTACGAGTTGGTAACCGACGTCTTGGAGGCTTAGGGCAGGCCGGGGGGGGGTAGGTGTGAGCAGAGGCTGGGGCACAGGACTAGTACAAAAAAGAAGGCAGAGTCTATCCGAAAAACATGAGAGCAGCTGGTCTGTAGAAGCTGTCTGTTCCGGCCCGGGGCACGTGGATAAGCATGCAAGTCTGAGAAAACTAGGTATTGTTTCCTTAGCAAAGTTTGCTTAACTAATATACTTAATTTGCCAATGGTTATCTTTAAATTAGAGTTACAATCCTTTGCCTGATTGCTTCAAGATGTATTGGTTTTTTCTTGCAAGGGCTCTTAAATCCCAGGAGAATCCCTTTAAACGTCTGTTCTGGCTTCACTAGAGATAGTGATAGGAGACTGCTGTGATACTGTGATTGGAGGTGGCTGCTCGGTGAACCACGATTCCTGTGTCCACCTGGTGCCATCTTTTTCATGTGAGCAGTTAAATGCATCCCGTAAGCGAAATAAACGCGTCCGTTCAACATTCTGAAACGGGATTCAGGGCTAGTTTTCCCAGCAAATTTTATAATTCATCAGAGTCTCAATTTGAAAAGCTTAGAATGCGCATACGAGTACCGAACTTTTCAAAATGGTCACATTCAGGGTGCAAACATAGCCTTTAAGACAAAGCATATTAAATACATACTTTTTATGTTAGATGCCCTCATACGTTAAGAAAGTTAAGATGTAAGCAAAGCGCACGGTGCCGGTCTGGCCTGGTTTACAACAGTAAATCCAAAATGCTCTTGGAAATTATTACTGGTGGTAATGGTAGACATTTTCACAGTTCACCTCTTGGAATTTTCCAGAGAAATACCTAACAGCGCAATACTAACCAGAAGATGACACACATTCTGTGTTACTCAGTCTCAGCAGCTAAAAACTGCAAGTAACGTTCTCATCTGTGCGAACGCAGTGGTACGTTTCATTATTGTACGGTGCTTAGTGTTCTTTACTACTTCCAGTCAAAGCTTGTTTAGCTTGCAGATTAGCTGTATGTCTAAAAAATTGAAAGGAATAGAAATAAAAATTAAAAAGCTACTCTTCCAAATATGTCTTAGCATGTTTAAGTCAAGACACTTCATTTTTGGCAAATCCATTACTGCTAGTAATAAAGGTTCTGCAGCTGGGACTTTGTTACCCATTCCGTTAATGGTCAGTCGTGCGCCAGGATAACCTGACTCATTATTGTGAAGGCTATATTATCTCCGTGTTTTCCTGGCTGAGCTGAAGACATCTTAAAATAGCGATATTAAAAGCACCGTTCTTTCAGAAAATTTATCTGATTTGTTTCAAAAAAAGTTTTTTAAGTTAGTCATACCCTGTGCCACTGCTAAGATTTTTGGGGGGGGGGGAACCAAATTCCATCAGAAAGGTCTACATTGTCTTACTGAAAAACTCTGTGGACTTACAAATAGATTTCACCTGTGTGTAAATAAGAATAACTTCTGGCCAGTGTAATTCAATCCATAGTGTTTCAGGAGAATTAGATTAGCCTAAGGAAATCAGATCGAGAATGATGTGCAGCATTATGCTACCGTCACCACAATTGGTTCCTTTTGGTTAAAGCCAGTTTCACCTGTTCCGTCGCCGAAGCTGCCTTGCTGGAGCACTGCAGAAACAGAACGATCCATTCACCCCATCTCTGCTTAATCTGTCGTGAGGCTGCGGCCATAATGCTGTTTGGGGGGACAGTGGGGATGTTTGTATTTTGTGTAGCTTTAAAAAAAAAAAAAATCTACCTGCTTAAAACCCTGCTATTTTGGTGCTTAGAACAATTTAGTTAATTTCTGAAAATGTAAAACTCCTATTTGTAAGAGTTTTTTGTACTACTTTGAGCATACGGACTGTTAAGGGCCTACTGTTACCTTAGTCTATGTTGTAACATCTCACTTCTTGTACGTAGAATCTCGGGAAGTCATCATGGATTAATAAGTTCATGGTTTGGTGCAAGTGCGATGAACTATATGCATCCAGTGAAAATGATTTTAACTGCCTCATGAAGGACAAAATTCCAAAATACTCAGTACTGATCTAAYATTACTCCATTAAAATTGCCAGCCTGTTTGCCACATGTTGAAGTGATAGTTCTTGTTGTAAAATTGTGTGACCTTGTGTATTACTTCTTCCTTACGTCTTTTACAAGGAGGTTATGACCACTGCATTTTGTGAAGTGCATGATCTTGCTGATGTGTAAAACACCAGTCTGGGATTGTTTAGCAGACTGAGCTCTTCTTGGAATTTAGAGGAAAAAAAATTTTCTGAGTCCTTAGTAATTATAGATGAGAGTTGGATATAGCAGCTCATCTCTGGGCGGGCAGGTTTGGGTCTCAGACCCCTCAGTTCTGCCCAAGTCATTTGTCTGGAGCTAATCCTATGTCTTAATCTGTAGCTTGATCTAAATGTCYGTTCTTTTTTACCTCCCTGGTTGATCTCAGTAGAAAGGAAAAAACGAGCTCTTGGTCCTGCTGTTGCATGGGGGTTGTTCACAAAGGACTTGTTAGATTTCCGGCATGTAGGCAGTTCAGTGGAGGCAGTTGGCTTTCCGACACCTCCTTGCTCCATACCTCCCACTGGATGTCATTCCAGTATTTACGTGGGACCGAGCACTCCCGAACATCTGGCTGAGGAGTCTTTCCTGTATGGCTGGCGAGACCAGCACAGGGAAATGTTCTTTCTTCCTTTGCATTTTGGATGCGTTTTGAATACAAGCTTTACCAAAAGCTACGATGTGAAGCGAGTCTTCCTTTCTGCCTTCCAGATGTCCTTTCTCTGCCCTCTCCTCTTTCTCAGGTTATTTTGAATGCTTTTCAAGAATCGGCCAGGATGGCCTTCCGATAATAAAAATGCAGGGAATGGACGACAAGATCATCTAATTATTTATGTTTCTGTTCCTTTCACTCCTTAAATTTATGTCCCTGGTGGCAAGAATTAAGTAAGAGGAATAAGTAAACGTAGATGTTTCTTTTATGAAAACGTGTTGGCGATGGGCTTCTGCCATGGATTTCAGGTCTGGACCTGAATCAAACTGAACTTCTCCGGAGTTTGGTGATCATTAAATTGGACTTGGAATCATGAGAAAATGTGCTGGAAAACTTGGAGCTGTGTCTGAATTCTCCCAAAGAAGAGGTGCAATTCAAGCAACACGTGTAAATAAAGGCTCCCTCGTATTCACATTTGGTAGTCACTTTTTTGCTTTGCTGGAGGAATGGGTGCAGCTCCCTGGCTTAAATGGGAAGTACGCTGTTCATGCCAGATTCTCTCTGCTAATGCCAGCGGCCAATTTCTAGTATAAAGAAAGAAAAATAACACTCCAGCATTACTTCATTGCTGCTGCAGGTAGGTGTCAGGCTAAGTGGCAACATTTTTCACTGAGATATCAAGTAAGGGAAATAGGGGTAGCAGATTGCGTTGCTGTGCTCTGAGGGGTCCGAAAGACTAACCTGGCTTCTCGTCCAGGCCCAGCTGATCTAAACTGGGGGTGTAAAGCAGCCCGCCTGGTCCCGCAGAGCCGAAGGTAAGTCCTCCCCGTGGGTTCTGCCCAGCCACATCGGCGTCCTTGAGAAGTGCATCGCCGCGGGGATGGTGGCAAAGGAGTTCTTCAGCTGGCRACCATCTTTCCTGCTGAAGAGACTCCGCCGAGGAATGAGTTTGAGAAAGGAGGAAATTCTTAACTACTGGCTGAATCCTTTGCGCAGGAAAGCTAGGTCTGTAGATGAAAGGACTGAGTTTATATTCAGACCCTCTCAATAAGACACTAAATACGCAAGTGGGGCCGTGACATATGGGCCGTGTTCCACATTCTCAGAGCATATTTCAGAATTAATTGTGCTGACAAAATTTTATAAAGAGCAGCTCCAGACTCTTTTCTTTTTGGCAACAGTCTGGCTGCTGTCTAGCAGATGAACATGTTTTTCTGGTTTTATTATTTTGGGCTTGGCTCACACGCTTACTGTACAGATGATTGGGGGCCGGGGGGGGAGAGATTTACCTACATTCATTAACCAGGCTTAAAATACTTGCAACAGTCAACAGCTTTTTAACGTGTTGCCCTGCGTGCCTGGGGAGTCAGGAGGGGGAATGGCAATAGGACGAGATAAGGGGAGGCGGGAGCGAAGCCTGGAATAGGATCCAGGCTGTGTTGTTGTTTGCAGCCAATATCGATGGCTGTCCGGGATCCAGAGGGCTGAGGTCTAGTCTGTGGAGAATTCCAGCGTGGTTTAGTCTAGACTAAACATTTTTGGATGCACCGAGTCTATCGCTCTTGCTCAGACTCCTCTGCCAGGGACTAATTGGAGCTGRTGATCACTTAGCCTTGAGAATTGTGAATTCCATTTGGAAGGTGCTTTTTTTTCTTTTCCTTTTTTTAAAGGCATTTTACAGGTTTTGGCAGGAGGATATTTTTGGCTCTAAAATTACAAAAATACTTTCAGCATAGATTCAGGTATAAATGTTAATATTCTCCAGATTCCTTCATTTAAAAATGATGCCAATTACAAACAAACAAAAATCCACCCCTCTTTCCAATTTGGTTAACCAAATTTACTTTCTATTCCTTTCTCTTCAGACTTACAAAGCTCTTGCCATCAGGCCTTATAATATGGAACGCGTTCTTTCATTCTTGTTTTGATAGGCGTTCGTTATATGTTTCGCCCACAAAATTTGCATGTCACGGTAGGGCGATACGGGTGGGATTTCCAAAGCATTTACCCTCGGCCTAATGTTTCTCTCGTTTAAGTCGGTGGGATCAGTGTTAGGCTGACTCTGGGCGCCTTTGCAATCTCGTTGTTGCTCGGGCACTTTGTGTCTGTTCGTTCATTTCTTGTAATGCCCTTGACACGGATGGACCTTGAGTGCTTTTACTTCATTCTGAGTTTTCAGCATATATTACTTGACAGTGTGAACAAAAGGAAAGCGATATATAGTGTAATATAATGCATTTTAGGAAATRTTGCAGATTTTCTTTCAAATTTTATGCGGAGATTCGAAGCATCTTCTCTTCTCACCCCATCTTCAACCTTGTCAGGAATGGCATAGGAAGAAACCTTAAGGGCAGATTTTTTAATGGTTGCCAATCAAACAAAGGTTTTTTTGGAGAAGAGATATTAAAAGGCAATCATTGATAAAATTAAGGGGGGTTTTGTGAGTTCTTTTGTGTATGTTTACATAATGCTAATTCAGAAACAATGAGATTTTGTAAAAGCCATGAAGTTTTTAGTAAYGCAATTTTAATCAATGTACGTTTCCGAATTCTTTTTAAATCAAAACCAGATCCAGAAGTAGCAGCGAGGGAGCTGCACAACTGGTGAAACGTGRAAAACAGAAACTTTGCAAAGGAAGACTACTTATCGCATAAAGATCTTCAGGCTGCTGCCTCGAGAGATGGTATTTGTAAGCATAAGGTAGCCTTGCTCTGATTGGGACGAGGTGAAAAGTTGCTGTGTGATCAGATGTTTGTGTAACAATAGTATTAAGGTAACATGAAATCACTTGCTGTGACTAAAAGAATTGGTGGGTAAGTGTGATACGGTATTTGGGACTTCAGTWGCCCTTGCATCTGATGAAATCCTGTGTTGCTATTTTAAGTCTGAATAGTTTTCTTTGAGATGACCAATCAGACTTTTCAATATACCGATCTCTGGTTGGAAAAATCCACCCGAAGCTGGTAGAAGTTTAAGTGGTTGGAGTTAAAAGATCTGAAAATCACCGTTGCRTATATTACTATAAGAATCAGAAAATTGTCGTCTTCTCTGTGTGTGGTGAAGTTCACTTCAATACTATTTCTGAAAGTCATAGCTCAACTGTCTGGCTGAATGGGAGGAAATGCATACTCCAAGGAAAGTTCTCCTCACTTACTCATGGTTCCATAATTTCTATGGTAAGGCCTRTTTTGTCATGAGTCGGTTAGCTCTGGCTCCCGTTGTGTTACAGCTGTCATACAGCTTTATACTTGACTCATCTGTCCCTCTGACAGGAGTAAAGGCTCCCTGAGGGTCACTGCAGCAACTCGCCTTCTCGCACGCACCGGCAGTCTCCCTTGSAGCGCTCTGAAGTAGCGAGGAGGACATGAGGTGGCAGTGGCAAGGATTTTGTGGTCAATCTGATCAGCTTTGCCGGCAAGAACTCTGTTTCTTTGTTTGTTTGGGTTTTTTGGTTCAGATTCCTGCTCCTCTGCTATAGGATCTACAGACGGATCCTCTAATGCTGCCAGTCAGTTTCAGAGGAAGATGCTCACTGCTTTTGAGGAAATTTCAATGTGCTTTGTATTAATTGTGAACAAGCTTTCAGGAGCAGTTGTAGCGAGACTTAAAATCACAAGGAGATAAAACTCCCAACGTCCTGTATTCCTCTTGTTGCAGTTGGAGCCTCTAGAAATCTTGAAATCTTCCAAGCTTATTTCAGATCTCCTGTAGAGATTTCTACAGGAGTCTTGGGAGCGGTCCGGCTCTTGCAGAGAAATCTTCTCCTGGAAGGTCATATTCCTGCATACTCCTGCCTTGTCTGTGCCCTCTCATTTCTTGGAAAGACTTCTGAGAAAGCGGCAGCTGACTGACCCTTAACAGGATGAGCCGTCCTCCAGTTCTGCAACCATCAGCTAGTTGGTTTTTTGGAAATGGTTTGAGGAGGGGTGGATGAAGACTTGCRAGCACTGCGGTGTTCTTTGAGAGAACTGCTAGATTTTTTGAGTAGTCTTCAGCAATGCTGACTATAGGCTGTGGGATCTGGCAGGAATCAAAGGATTTTTTTTCAACGAGCTGAGCTAATTGCTTTCAGTGAGTCCCCAGACAGTTGTGATGGTTGGTTGCTCTGTCTCCCGTAAGGTCTTTTAAGTGCTGAGTTTCATGAAACTTAAGCTTGTCCGCCCTATTTGTGCAGTTTCTTTGCTAAGCCTTCAACAGTGAACTTGACATTGTAATGCTAACTGTATTTACAATGCTTAACAACTTGTCTTCTTTCCCCTGGGTCTTCATATAGGAATTTGACTCCTTGATGTTCCTCTATACATGAGGGAAATTGTTGAATGTAAGCACACACAAATAAGGAGTGAGATACAATGAGGATTTTTTGAAGCCTAACGCTAATTCCAGTTTCCAGACTGTCATCTGTCAGTCCAGACAGCAGTTCCTCTTGAGTCAACATGTCTCAGTCTTGTGGTCTTTTGACTCGCTTTTTGCGGATAGATTTCAAATGCCTGCACYGAACATGAATGTCCTAGTAAACAGTTGCGATTTGCTTGCGAGACTGGCTCGGTCATTTCATCTGCCGCCTTCTGCCTCTAGAATTTCTGCTGTCCTGTCCGTGTCCGACCAACGTCAACTCCRTAAGCCAGCAGGTCAGTAGAACAAAGGATGACGTTTGGTGGTGTTCGATGGAGGCCTTCAGCRCAAGGCTGTAGAAGGTGCCGTTATATTGTCAGGCCTTTATTGCTGTCTAGGAAGGGGATTACACGGTGGGCCCCACAGGTGATTGCAACTCTCTTTCTCTGGGATTAGGGCGACACAAAATTTTTCTGTAGTGTAAAATTTGGCCATTTACTTCTGTGAAGGAGAGTACCTGGCTTTTCATAGAACGCCAGGTGAAAGTCAAGGTAAAAGGCTACGGTTGTAATTGAACTTTTTTTTTTTTTTTTTGAGAGTCCAAGGCTGATCTTTAAAAAAACCATTTGCACTCACTTGTAAGAGCTTGTGCCAGTTGTGTGCCCTCTAATTACATTAGCCCAGGAATTGCGGTGTTAGGAACAGCACCAAATCTTACAGGAGCTGCCAAGGGCGATGTCTTCCAAGCATTGATGCATAATCTCAGCCTGCGCTGAAGTCAAGGTGTATTTTAGCAGCAATTCTTTCACTCTCTGCTATGGTGTTATTTCAGTCGTGTCCTTTTAACAAGCAGAGTGGAAAATGCTGGAGAAATGCCACATTAACATACCTAATGCCAGGATGAAAAATATGGGGCTCTTACATTATTGTAAAAATGAGGATATAAAAGACCTAAACCAGTAACCCAACGCTAATTTCTTCTCAAATAGTAGAAACAATGGCCCAAATAATATATATTAGCATCACTCCATTAAAGTCAATTAATGTGTCTTGATTTAGACCAGCTGAGTGTCTTAACAGATGTACCAATTCCTATTGTATTTACTATTGTACTGTTTTATGGAGAGAGGGCTGTCAAAAATGCAATAATGTTGAACTTTTTACTCCTCTTAACTCATATGCATAATTCCAGTTCATCAGTTAATCATAATCATACCACTAATCATAGTTCATCAAATGAAATATAATATATTTAGTATAATAATAATATATCATAAGAAAATAATTCTTAATTTAAAGATGACTTTTTTGGTGAACCATGCTGGTGAAAAAAACACATTTCTCATACTAAGGCAAGCTGTACTTGGGAGATGTGCAAAGTACTTTTTCTTAAATAAACCTGGGGTAAAAAAAAGAAACAATAAAATGTAGAAGAGGCCTTGTCACATGGTTTGAATTTACCTGGCCCATAGCCAGCTACCATAGATTTGATTTGTATAGCAGCAGGTCACTGGAGACCATAGCATTTGTATTAAAATGCACTTAACTCTGTTAAAAGGCAGCATATACAGATAGTGTGTGCTCAGTTACCAGTTTTAATAGAATTACCCTACAAAAATTGGCAAGAAAACTGCTGCATGCATCGATGTGTCCTGTTTTGCTGTTTCTTCTAACATTTTTCTTGATTTTTACTATACTTAAACGCATTGCCTATTCTTAATGCTTCCAAAATGGAAAAAAGAAGACATTTTACATCATAATAAAAACTGAAATGCATTGCAACAGAATTAGCCCATTTATTAGAAAAAGGTTTTAAGGAATTAATAAAAAAATTATTTTAATTAATTCCATAAAGGAAAAAGACAAACATGCTGGAGACTATTCATTGGCTCATACTTTTGACTGACTTCGTTACATTTTGCATTGGAGGAATATACAGCTAAATTTAATAGAAAACACACAAGTAGATATTTTTGTTGGAGAAAAATTTGTGATTGGTTAAAACAGACAAAAACAGATTTCCCAAACCAAACATGAAATTCAATACGTTTTCCTTGCTTATAATAGACAGACGCTTTAAACTTGTAACAGACAGTTTATGAGCAATACCCTTGCTGTGAAGTGGTGGGGCAGGCAGTGGGAGGATAGAAGGAACGGAATCGAGAGGAGAATTGCCAGGTGTAGGAATGAGATGGAGAAACTGTAAAGGGTTGGTTTTTTGTTTTTTTTTTTTTTCTTTTACAAAACAACTGCCAAGTAGTCTCTTGACTTAAAACAAATATTCCGAAGGGCCAGAGTGAGACATTTTGGGTATATCCTCACCTCAGCCCATGGACTAGGGTTTAAGTACAAAGCTGTGCTCGGCAAACTGAAAATATGCTGCTATGCCTCTGAGATGCTAACGTTGAAAAATTGTGAGAGTTCTAATATATGGACCAGGTTTTATTTTTTGTAGGCGGAAATATAAGGAATGAAAGTAGATGGAATCAGAGAGCAAAACCTTCCACCGTGGGATTTCAGGACATCATTCTCGCTGGTGGGAAGGGAAGACTGTGCGGAGAGGGAAGGTGATAGCCCTCTGCGGTACGCAAGCTCGCAATACCCGCGCTAGTACATATCGTAAGAAAGAGACGAGAGAGAGCAGTCATGCGTACACGGTTTCCGCAGTTCTGCCCCTCATTCCCTGGGTCGAGCAGGGAGCCCTGGTGCTCTTGGCTGAGTGTCTTGGGGCTGTGATGAAGTTGGGTGCTGCAGTTGGCGATGACTGGTTTGGGTCAGCTCTAGCTTTGCATTTTCTGTTCGCTGCCTTGGTTTTCCTTTATCGTCTCTGTTACAGCATTTGTGTGCATTGTAATGGTTTTATTTGCACAAGCACGGAATTAATCTTTTATTTTACTTGGATGATTCCCCCTTTTACCCATGTTCCCTTCTACCTTGCTATCCCAGGAATTGATTTCTTTCATTGAAGCAGTGGTGTGAGAATGTCGGCTGTTGTTCCTCTTAAGTCAGAGGCTTTATGTATCCAGAAGCAAACGTTCCCTTCTTTTCTCTTTCGTAAGCTCCTTTAACATACTGCCAACGTGTACATCATTTCCATCTGCTGACACTTCCCTACTGCATGTTTCCATTTAGATAACGTGAAGGAAAACAAAGCAAGCAGGCAGCGCTGAAAGCACTGCTTTATCTGTGCCAAGTGATCACGCTCACTCTGGGCTGTCGAAACGTGAAGGTGTTTCTGCCTGGCTTCAAAGTCACCCAAATACCATGCTTTTGGAAGACTGATTTCCAGTTCAGATAGGGTATTACGTTTCACTTAAGAGGACGACTAGAGGGTCGGAGATTGGGAGGGAATAGTCTGATGGGAGAAGGTGGCAGAAGAGGTTAGAAGCGGAGAAGAGAGGAGAATGAACAAGCCGAGAAAAAAAAGGATGGAGCGCAAAGGGAAGAAGAGTGTAGGAGCCGACAGAGGAAGCACAAGGATAATCAGAGGCTGCAAGAAAGGAATGGGAAAGGAGAAGCACGGATAGGGAAACAGTAACTTTACAATAGTAAAAATTCTAGAAATGGTGGTTATGTATGGTCCCTTACATTATGGTGCTTCTCTCGCTGTTACTGTCACCGGCTTCTCCTGAGATAAGCCCCCCCTCCTTTCTCTGCTTTTTTTTTTGAGAGGCAGCCTRGTGAAGAATCTTCCAAACCTGACAAGCTTAATCTCTTACCTCAGAATAAGTCAGAGAGAGTAATATCTTTTTAAAAAAAATGCTTAGCACATCAGTCGTTTATTGGTATTTCTTATTTTCTCTGTCTTTAGCGTTAGAAATCCTTCCGAGTTGCGCCCTGGCTTTCTGTAGGAGCAGGATTAAACCCGCTAAAAGAAAGCCGTGGTATAAAAAAAGAGTAGCAGGCAGGCGTTGGCCTCTTGGGAAAAGGAATTCCAGTAAGGAGCGCTAAATCTCAGAGTATCATAAAGCCTTCCTTTAAATTGGAAAGTTCTAATTTTAAACTGCTGAAACCCGTGAAGATCTTGGCCCTGTCTCAGCTGATCAGCTCCCCGAGGGCTCTTTTTCATTCTTCCTGCCTGTGACTTTATTAAATTGTTTGATTCTGAAGGGAAACCTGAGAAAAACACCTTTTTAGATATATTTATAGATAGATAGCATAATATTTTTCCAGAAACCAACTGATGATAATAAACAGATAACAGCAGCAGCAGTAGACTTCATTTTTACAGAGCAATAACTCATTTCAGGAGCAGTCAAAATGTCAGGCTGACGACAGGATTATTACGGCGGAAAAATGGAGGTGTCAGTTCTGTTATGCCGATCAGACTGGGAGTGAAATTCTTTGGTACTAATAGCAATCAGGACAGAGTCATTAATGTATTAATAGAGAAATAATATTTTCCTGTCTCCTCGCCCAGCTCTGTCCCTGGCTGTGTTTTGATGCTTGGACCACCCAGGCTCTGAGATGATTACTGCAGCTGAAGTCTAAACGCAGTTCCCGAGCGTGGCCAAGAGGAGTAAGAGTGACAGAATGAGTTACAAAAAACCAATGAAACCTGAAGAGAGGCTGCTGCTGTTTTGTATTCCTGGGATGCAGCCAGGAGGGCAGGATTCAACTACTGAGGGAGAGCGGGTGAAGAGGGTATAAACCCAGAGTTTACCCACCTGGTCTGGAAAGGACAAAGACTGGATGGGATGCAAATGATTATGTATGAAGTGATCAATGCTTACWTTTTCGTTCTTTCATCCCTTCATAGGTGATGAGAACAAAGACATACCTGCTAGCGTAAAAGGGCAATGGGCTTTGAACAGATGCTGACTAAACATCTGTGGCATGTTTAGGAGCTGACTTAAGCATCATATAATAAAAGGAAACGCTGAGGTTAGGTTTTCTAATGGGCTGCATACGTTGATGATTGCTAACCATGTCTGTAACTTTGTGATGTGGAGGACAGTTCGATCTCRGCTTTAGGGAATTCCTAAGCGACTTCTGCGGTATGTGGGTTGAAGGGTGGTTGCCCTCTTTGTCTGGAGTACRTAGTGCTCAATTTTACCAGCAGCCAACATGAGTAGAGGACTGGGAAAATAAGGTACGTGATTCAGCTTGCCAAATTCTGAGTTGGTGTTAATCAGGGATACAAGTTGTTTAATATAAGTGATTTTGTGTTATTAGCGGGATGGGAGTTATGGGTGGGACGTGTGACATTTGCATACAGCTGCTGCAGGAGAGGCATAGAGATTATGTTACCTTGGGACAGAAAGCCCTTTGCATGTTATGTTGCAGAATATTTATGTCGAGTGGGACAGTAAGAGCACGTCAATCTTCGTCCCTTTTCCATCCTCAGGCTTCAACCCGTTCTTGCCAAGGGAGACTGCTACTGGCATCGTCCCGGGCTCTGTGCAGAAGGAGTCATCTCGTGTCCTTCCCCAACAGAAAACAATCACTTCTCTGCTTTGTGCCTTTCTGTGGGAAGAACAAATTCTGTGGGACTGTCACTGCTTCCCTTTGTTCTGACCTGATGGGGGAGTTGGGACTTTTCTTTTAAAAGAACGTCCTAAGAGAAGAAAGCATTGCTGGCCACAGAAACAAGAGAAAAATCAATGACTCTGTTGTGTGTAAAGGAAAGAGGCAGGAGCAGCAAAGCTGCCTCAGCAGCCCTACCCCCTGTTAGCCTATAGGGCAGTATTGTATTGATTGTGCTGTCTTTGTCCCGTGAGCGGCTGGGGCTGTCTTCCTTTGATTCGTGGTAATACGAATACTAATTTACCAATGCATGTGTAGTAAAATTGACCTCAGTGGGGGCGGAGGAGGTCAGTCGATTTGAAAAAAATCCAGAACTTATTGAAGTTTACTGGATTGAGGCCATCAGWTTAAACTATTAGTGTGTGTCAGAAAACAGGAGCGCCTTGGTGGGGAAAAAGGGGATGGGAATTGCTCAAAGTGTTGTTCTCTTGAATTTTTACGAACGGTATCTGATCTAGTTTTGCAGAGCTAATGCAAGGATTTCTGAAGTAATCATCCCAGTGGGGATGGGAGGGGAAACCCCAAAACATAGCRTGCGGTGGGAGCAGTCTGGAATCCATTCTTCGATGATGTAAAATCAAAATTGACAGAAATGTCTGTCTCTTATCTGAGTCGCCTAGTACGTTACCATATAGCTCTGAGTGTTTCTATGTGATTGCAGGTGAACTTGTAGAAGAGTTACTTTGAGTTAGGAGAGCGAATCATCAAAAAAACCATGAACACTGAAATCCTTTACAGAAATAGCAACACCATTGCCAACCTCCTTTTGCTGCTGTATCAGAGCCTCAAATTGTCTTGTGATTTCACACAATCTTGCATATACAACCCTTTTATTCCTAAAAGTTCAGAGCTGCTTAGTTAGTGGAAATTGAGACGGTATTGTGAATTTTTTTGAATGACGTCCAATTTGAATGACATGAATTTTTCATTAAACGTTCCGTTCACTCTGGATTAAGTTGCAGCTAAACACAATATAATATATCCCTGAGAGCAAGTGAGCCTTCTCTAGTTTAATGAGAATGAAGCAAGTCCGCTATTGCCATTTACAGTCCAATCTTTCAGTAGTCTAATATTGACATAAGCAGACCCTGAGAAGAGTATCCGTATTTCTGGGTCTTCAGCTGTCGTGGTACAGGAGCACCTAAGTTGGTTCTGCCTTCTTTAATTTCTTTTGGTTTGGAGTTGCTGAGAACAGTGTCTGTGTTTTAGTGAATCTGAATGAAGTCAAATGTTGAAGACTTCAGAAGACCCTGCCCGAGAATCATAGATAGTGCTGCAGAGGCTGTTAGACATTTTGAATGTATTCACTTTTAATATTTTTAGTAGGAATACTTTGGGAAATACCAGCCGTCTCCRTCTTATTTTTTATTTTTTATGGACTTTTTCTTTGCATCTTCGCATTTAGATTTTTACCTTCTAAGTAAGTATCTCTGCCTTTTTCATATTTCACTCTCTGTTTTGATATTTCTGTTCCCCTTGCTATTCTCTACTCCTACACTCCCTCTGAGTTGGACTAGAGATCTCCAGAGGTTGGTTCCAGCCTCAGTTATGCTGTGATTTTGTGGTGATCTACTTTTGTACCCAGCAGACGGTGAGAAGGTGGAATAAGTGAAACTTTTCAACCCACTGAGATACTTCCCTCTTCTGAAAACTGATTTTCAAAACCAGACTTCTCTGCCATGGACCTCCACAGAAGTCAGCATCTGATACGAGCTTTTTCTTCCAAATACATCCCTCCTTAGCCAAAGCTTTCAAGATTTATTGTCAGTCAAACGTTCAGTCAGATTCTTCCCCGAATGCTTTTGGTCAACACACATTCTTAATATATCCAGAGTAAAATCCACAGTTGTGTCATTTCAGCACAGCTCCCCATCATTCCAGTAGAAACATCCAGCTGAAACAGATGACACTTTGACAGGATGCACAAGAAATCTTCATTAGGACAATTCTTACCCTTCTTTATTTGAAGTTGTTCTCTTTTTCATTGTATTAGTACAGGTTTTTCAGCTGCTTGTTTTAACAAATGCTCATTTTTTCTGAAGGTTAATAAGATTTCTGTGTGGTGTGTTTATTTAAGATATTTTAAGATTAAGACATACACAGATCCAACTTGAGCCTCATTAAAAGAACTTAGCCAAAAACGGAAAGCCTTCAGAGGCCTATTATAGTGATTTATGGTAATTAGAAGCATGAATTCTGTCTGACAGCTCAAACTGCTTCAGTTGATCTGGAGTTTTTCCCAAAACCTGCAGAAATTTAAGGACCGACGTCTGTCCAGATAAAACACGCTGTCTTGGCTAAACAATCAACATCGTTAAGAAGTACTCTGCTTTCAGGTTCTTCAGAGCGCACGGCACCTTTGTCAATAGCAGGAGCAGCAGCATCAGGTTGGTCCAACGCTGCTGAGGCTAAGCACGGACTTCTTGTGAAGATGCCGCTGTCTTTCGCTGCTGGAATTGCTGTTGCAGAAGTGTCCTGTGGAGCCAACAGCTATCGAGACCGCACTGCTGTCGATCCTCTACGCAYGCAGGACGAGAATTCCCTGCCTGACTTCCGTGTGCCTTCTAACCAGGACGGAGAGCAGCGAGGGGACTGCAGTGCTGGCTCCGCTAGCTGTATATTCAGAATAGCATTTAAACAAAATGCGTAGGTAATGGCAGAAACTGGTTTGGCTCTGCTGAGCACGTGTATGATGTTTTAGTTATGTACGTCTGGAGCAGTGACTTGAGTTCTCATCGTCGTTGCTTACAGACAAGACGTGCTTAGCTTTCCAAGGATGAAACAGAGTTCGCGGGGTCCCCTCCTATAAAGACAAATCTTTTGTGATATGTTCTTTTGGGTGACTCCTTTTTAAGGACAAATAGGCTGGGGAATTCTCCAGGAGAATGTAACGTTGCTTTTAGAAGACCGTTAATTAGGTATTCAAAGGAATAAAGAGAAGCCGAATTAAATGCGTTAAGTGATTATCTTGTCGTGATTCTGTGTTACTCTTCACAGTAATCCCAGTCCGTTTTCTACAGGAGAAACTGTTCTGTGAGAGTAAGGCAACAGTTCATAAACCTACAACCAAATGGCTAGTTAGATGAGCTGTGATCAGAAAATGTTTCTGTTGTATCTGGTCCGTTCAAGAGGACAGAGTAAAGAGAAGAATTTCATTTTATGCTTGGATGGTAAGAGAGGAATTTCATCTTTGTGCGTGGATGGAAGCAAACTCAACTTTGTGTCACTGGCCTAAGTAGCGGCATGTGGTTTTCTGGCGTGTTGKGTTAGATGTTCTGAAGAACTTGTGGCTACGCTTTCAGGGACTCAGCAGCTACCGTTGGGGCCAGAGTTCTGAAGGCACTGTGAGCAAAGCAGCTTCCGCTGGGACAGTTCAGCTTGGCTTTTCCGGCTTCCCCTGGAGGTACGGCCCTCACTGTGTTACTGACTTCCTCCAGCCGTAAGATGCAATTATCAAATATGTGGAACATTTCAAATTCCGTCAGTAAATCAGCCTCCACGGACACATACTCTCGGAAACCTTTGGTCTCATTACTCCTGAAAAAAAATCACTTTTCTCCCTGTAATGATTTCATACAGGTGAGCAGTGGGAATTTAAAATCGTATCTTAGTCTCTACTGTGAACCGTTCAGGATGATGAAAAGCATAGAAATGAATGTCCAAAGCAGTCTGTATTGTAATTTTGAATATAGTCTCCGCACCTTTCCTGGCACCAGCTTTTAGGTAAATGTTCCCAAAGAAAATAGTTGCTTTCTGTAAACTGTCTATGTATTGTCTGCTTTAATTATAAAAGCATCAAGTGGCATTTCCTTCCCCATAAAATTCCCTAGCCTTATGTTGCCAGATGTGGCAATAAGTCATATAGCAGTAAATCAAACCAGTCCCTTTCTTCATAATACTAAAAGCTACGATTCTCAAATGCTYTTTGCTGTTGCTTCCCCCTCAAAATTGGACGGTATTGTTACAAGATGATATGTAAACTTAATCTCCAGTTCTTTCTCAATTATTCAGGCACCGATAAGCAATTTGAAACAGCGATGTATTACTGGTATGGCGCAGCGCTCATTTGGAGTTGGAATGGCCTGGAATGGTGCCCTGGAACCGATTTCTGATGTACCGGAACCGTGTCCCTGGCCACATGTATTAGTCTTCTGGCACCTCCTTCCTTGCAAAATTAGCTAGGTTTTTGCTTCTCTGTTTTATGATGTTTTACATACTGCATACGTTGATGACATCCATCTGTTGAGTTAGTGTGATTCTGAGACCAATAAAGAGCTGAACAGAAAAGCTGGAAAGGTAACTAATCCTTTTGAAACCAGGCACCCACTTGCAAGTTCAAGTGACTTTCCATGTAGGGTTGATGATGGATGGAGCAACTTTTCAATTCAAAATTGAACATGGAAGCCACATTTCTTGTTTTCTAAATAAGGAAGTTACCTTTACTTCTTGATAAGTCTCATTTGCTCGTTCTGTGCACAATATCATTGTTTCTGGCTGCTTCTTTGTGTTTTCTCCTGGGTAGCAATTTGCRAAGTGCTCATCTTAAAACTCAACGTATTTTCACCTCTGAGTTACTGGAGTCTTCAGGGGACATCTAACTGTTCGTAAGGTATAAGTCAATGCAGATTTTCTCTTGAATTCCACACATTCCCATCTGTTTATGCCAGCCGAGGATATTTGGATTCTCGGCCCTTCCTGACGAAAACAGTGTCTGTAGAGTTGGAGGTATTAAACTCAGAATACCCTCCCAGTTTGTTTCCTAGAAAGAGCTGATGTTTAAATGACCTACAGGAGAGGCTGAAAGATTTAGCTTGGACTCTGTTAGCAGACAAGTACACAAAAACCGAAGGATTGCTCCTACAGATCATGTGTGTCAGCCTGAAATGTTGTCTTTTGACCAACAGGAAGACAAAACCAAACTTCTTAAACATCCAAATAATCAGTTTCTTCCAGGGGGAAACTATAGCAAATATTAGGCCCTTATCAGCCAGTGCTCTCTTGTCAAAGCCGATGGCACAATGCTTGCTAATTAGTAAGCGGTATTTCAACATTGCCCTCTCTAACTTCGGATCCATTGGTGTCAGCAGGCAAGGGCGGGAAGTAAAAGGGAAAGCTCTTGGTACAGCGTTCAGAGAGAGGAATTCTGAGTATTAGCTTGAAGTCGGTGTGTCTCCTGACTCAGAGCAAAGTCTGTGTTTAGTATCAGCAGATGTTTATATGCACAAAATCGAACAACCGAGTGCTTAAGTCCATTGCGAAGTGGACTCAACCAACCTGTCAAGGAGGTTGGAGTACTGAGGGTATATATGTTTTGGTGGAACTAGAAGAGTTCTTGTTCCAGTATGGACTGGTGAATTCCTTTTACTGTGGAAGGTTTAATCTGTATCATTGCATCCCACCATGCTTTATTTCTTTCTGGTATTCTGCATGTTTTATTCTTCTACTCTGCAAATGTTACTGATTTGGGTTTCACTTGGACTTGATGTAGTAATAAAAATGGCAACTACGTAGAGATTTTTGTGCCTTAGCCAGACGTTATTTTGTCTGAATCTAGGCTCAGGTAGAAGACCCTTTTTGAAGGATGCTCCATTAGTTATGTTTCTTTCCTTGTACAATTTTTACTAATAAACAATATTATTTTTGCACAGCAGCTATGTTATAGTAAACATTTAATTTTTTTTTCCCTCTGGGACTAACGTGTCCATACATTTGTCTATATCTCTGGTAGCATAGCGGCAGACTTGAGCAGGTTTTTAAATACTKGGGTGCACTGTTTTTAAAGGATATAGTATATCTATCGTGACTGAAAGAGCGCATCGTGGAACTGTGAAACGGCTGTTGGGGCTTATCTGCATGAGCAGACGCCCGATTTCAGCGCAGAATTGTGACGCTGCCACATCRGTGGTAAAGCGGGAAATAGACGACTGTAAGAGGGGGAACCATTGCAGATATTCTGAACCGTTGGGCAGATACGTGTCGGGAATCGTTTCAACGTGTGTCGTGTAGGTGGTTTAAACACGGCCTTGGGAAAAGGGGTACAGCCACAGATGATCTCTGTAGCTTTTTCTAACCCTGTCTTCTGTCTGTTCTAGGGTAATTGAGACAGTTGCACGTGTGTTTTTGCAGGCTGAACACCCACCTTTTTCATTGCCTTTTGCTCATACTGGATTCTGCCTCTCTCCGAGATGACTTGGTTCCAGGAATGAACCAGTCAGAGCCTGGAACTTGAAACTCAAACTGAATAAAAAGGTGGGCACAATCTCTTCGTACCGATGGAATAACTGCCCTGAATTCGATGGGGTTAAAGCGATGTGAAATTGTGTTAATGAGATCAGAACGCAGTTTTAAACGTTTCAAGTTGAGTGTGTTTTAAGTGGCTGTCTTAAAGTCTTTAAGCAAGTGCCTTTTTACTACGCAATTGCTTGACACAATTTTGACACGTTAAGGCTAACTAGGAAAACGTGTTTGTTGCATTTTCTGTAAATACTGTTTTATACAGAATCGTATGTATTTGTTAAACCATAACGAGTTAATGGAGGGATTTTTTCAATTCTATTTCGTACTGGAAACGCTGTCCTAAAAAATGGTGTCTCTTGAAGGGGTTGAATCAAGTGATGTACAGAAATACGGGAAGGAACAAAGGTGCAGATAATTGTAATAATGTCTTTAGATTACTACGTTTCAATGTAGCGTGCCACCAAGTAGGTTAAATACCATCACCTTTCAATGAAAAAGCTGCTTGAAGCTGATAATTGTAGTGCCTTTGAAAAAGCAAAGTCCGTTCGTTACAGAGTAAATACTTGATGAACTATGAATCTCTCTTTATCTCATGCAAAACTATTTTAGATTGAATCTTTTTCCAATTTGTATTGTTCAAATAATTATATTTAGCTGGCGTCAGAGTTTGGATAATGCATTCCCAGCCCTTCGGTTTATTAACTGGCTCCAGGACCAGACCACAATGTCAAACAGCCCAAAGAGGTTTCGTATTTACTCTGTGTTTTGGCTGTTTTCAGCTCTTCTGCTCTTTCCTGCTGCAGTCTAATCAATGTAGCCATTTGATAAGTGTTTCTCCATTATGTGACTTGCCTTATTTGCTGAAGCTTTGCTTTCCAAACAGAAACATCCACTTAAAATGCGGAGTCTTCATTTAAGACTACATTCTTCAGAATGAGCCGCTTCCCAGTTCCAAGTAGTAAACCACAGTTAAAACAGTAACAGAAAGATGGTGTACACAGCAAGGATCAAATCTGAGAGTGACATCTGGATTTGTTAGTATGAGCAGTCAAAGTATGCTGAAGTGTTGCTTGTAGAGCAGAATTTTCTCTGCTTTTTGCATTTTGGTCATCCTGTGTACGTGCTTCATCCCATTAACCATAATGGGACGTCCAGGCAGAGCGGGGTAGTGCGGTGACGGAGCTGGAACCTGTTGAGGGATTAAAAAGGACCTTTGCAAATGCAGTTACCTCCGTATCATAACCAGCATCCTGAAGAAGCCCAATGCAGTTGCCTTATTGTTAAGTCAGGCATGCTGGATGAAACGCCGGATAGTTTCAGTTTTGTCTGTGTGAGTTCACGTTTCATTTGAAGACCTCTTCCTCAAACAAAGTATCTTTCTATGTCTTCTGAAATATGTGGAAGTTTTAAAAGAATTTCCTCAACTCATTTCAGTTGGGAAGAGAGGCTGTTTTCCTCTTCGGAGCTTTACAGTGGTGGGCCCCCACATCATTGTTCCTCTTGTCATTGCTGGCAGGTTGGAGCTCTGCTTTCAGAAGGAACAAGAACGCGTCAGTGGTTCCTTCACTGTGGGTTTCTGTGGGCATTAAATCACTTATGCAATTGGTGTGTCCTCTGAAAGGTCACTTTCCTTTGGAYGGTGTGATGCTGCATAAATTTGAAATGTCAGCCAGTGCTTCTTTTAGGGTTGATACCCTCAGTTCTTCCTGACACCCGCGTTGTCAGTCCGTTGTCAGTAGTGGCAGAGAATGAGCTGCCCGCATGTTTCTGCAAATGTAACTTGAACTGGATGTTATTCGCTTTTATTCAGCGGCCTGCGTACATGAACTCCCAATGACTGTTCTCTTCAAAAAAAAAAAAAAAAAAAAAAAAAAAATTCAAGTGATCGTTTTCCCTACTGACGAGACACCTTTCTGGAGGAACAGGAGTTGGAAAACCAGACAGACGTGGAGTGGGATTGGGGCTGCTATGCAGACTGCCTGGCACTGGATGACGTAATTAAATTCTGTGCAGCTCTAATTCCATTTTCTTTCTTTTCGTCTATTTTACCTGTAAATTTTGCAGAATTGTCTCTTGTCATGTGTTTACATGCAGGACCTCGCTCGATAGAGGCATAGTCTTGGCTAGCAGCTCTTGCCACAGTGCTGATGAGGGTGAATAATCATGTATTACTTTCCTCAGATGTGGTTAAATACCAGTTCATATATCTTTGAGATGTTCAAGTAGATTTCTGATGACCATGAGTTAATTTCCTCTCTTGTGCTATATGCGTTGGAGCTTTTATGCGTTTGGGAGTCACATAGACAATCTTATTCATTTACCAGAAGATGATGAAAGATAGGCGTTGTTTGAGAATTTTCATTTAGATCTGGTTCATCATAGCGTTTCCCCTGCCCCCATGAAGATGCTACCATCAGCTGCGAGAGAGTCATGTAAAACTGCTATACGATACTGAATACAGCCTTTATGTCTGGGAACACGCATGTTTCCTCTTCCTAGGCAACAGAACTCACAGCTTACGTTGCCGAGTGACATTTTTTTACAGATGTTTTCGCTGTTGAACAATTTGTTTCTTTTCTCTGTAGCTTGAGGAAAGGACGTAAAATGAGTCAAAAGCATCGCGTAAGTCAAGACATGCAGAAGCGCTGCCAAGCAGCGGCTTCCACAGTGACAGGAATGGCTTGTGTTGTGGTGAATTGCAAAGAAATGGCTCTGCCGGTGTAACGCTGGAACGCGCTGCGGCAGGGAAGTCGCACACAGAAAGGAATTAGTTAGCAGGTAAGCATCTCAATGTCTCGTTAATCCGTCCAGACACTTTGTGGTTTTCCAGTCTGTGGTGCGCGGGAGCGCTTCAGCGGGTTATCGTTGGGACGCTTTGGCTGCTGAACAAAGTAGGGAAGAAGGTGAGAGTGAGGAACAGAGAGGGGGAGTTACTGATTTGGAACGGGAGCAGTAAAAAGGGAGCCGAGCATCTGACTTGAAGTTTTTTGCCTTGTTCACAAAAATAAGTAACCTGAGGTATAAGATTTTTAACACATTTGGCAGTTTTTCATGCAGAATTATAATGAGATATTTCTTTGTCCTTTCTTGGCCTCTTCCAGTTTTAAACAACTATCCCCATCTTGACCAAATTAATTCCAGCCACCACTGCTGCTGTATTTGGCACTGCCCGCTTGTTACATCCTACCTATGGCTGCGTATGCCCTCATAATTGAGTGACTTTTAGGCTCTGATTTTTTTTTTTTTTTTTTTTTTTTACCTAAGTTCTGAAAAATGGAAATGGAACTGCTGGAAATTTCATGTGCTTCAGATAGTTAAGGGATTCTTAAAGACACTACTAGCCCAGTATCTTTCTGTGTTAATTTCAATGGGAAATTGTAAGGTACGTAGCACTAGCAAACCAGCCTCGTTATTGATGTCTGCTCTATGCATGGACTTTTGGTTTGCATAAGTCAACGGTTGTCCCCATAAGTTCGTATGCATCCCTTCGTAAGCTTGATGTAAGCCAGAAAACCCTAGTCTTGTGTCAGATCTTCCTGAAGGATGCCCGCCTTGAGTCAGCATAAGGGTCTTGCTGTGACAGCAGTGTAAACCAGGAACATGAGTCTTCAAAAAGAAGGCCCTACCAGGACTCCCTCATTCAACTGCCACAACCGTTAGCCACTTTTCAAAAAAGAGTGTTTACAACTCAGGATTTTCGTAAGTCACAGTCTTGGCACCAATTATGTTGTGGTAAATCTCATTTCATAGATTGGACTGCACCCAACACTGTCATTATACCTAGAGTACCTGACACATCCTCTTCTGAAGTGCAGAGCGTATTGTAGTGCATATATGTGAAGAAGCAGCAAGCCAGCTTTGCTCCTAAGTGATGAAAACTAATTTCCTGGAAAGGTAACTGTAAATTTTCTCAGAACTTTAGGCAGTAGAATATTAAAATGTATCACTTCTGGACATGCAGGCTTATATTTGCATTTTTGTTTCAACTCCTCCTTGCTAGATTGTAACCCTAAATTAGGATTTAATTCTAAAAAAGAATTTTAACCAGTACTGAAACTGAAAAAATATCTAACTCCTTTTTAAAAATGATCTGACCAATTTGGAGCCCCGGTTTAATGAGCAAATCCGTAGGACAGGATTTAAAATCAGTAAGACTTGGTTGGGTATTTTTTCCGTATTTTTGCTCCTAGGATAATTCCTAGAAAAAAATGCAAGCAGAGTTGTTAACGGTACTCGTCTTGCTTTCCTTCGTCTAGAAAGCCGAAGGAGGAATGCCTTTTTCCTTTCAGTGCAGGCAGATCAGTCCCCAAACACCTCCACAAGAGCATAGCAAAGCCTTTCAGCGTTTCCCCAGATCCAGTCCCTCCTGCGTTCCTCCTGCCGCGTATTTCCTACCCCCACCTCAGGGGAGCGCAGGGCAGCAGTTGAAAATTCTGTCTTTTACTCTCCTCTCTTGTAGTAATCACAAAACTGGGTCAGGAGCTGAATTTGGTAATGAACAATGAACAGCTTAATGACAGGATATTAAAAAATGGAGGAAAAATATTTAAAAGCCTGTGATCTGAGAAGAATTGAGAACCAACAGAGATTTACTAAGTCATGAATGAATGTCAGGTACTTGAAGTTACGGGAAGCTTGCTAGACTTGAAGAAGCAAACATCTTGAACCTGCCATTAAAGGAAGGATAGACACGAAAGCTATTGCTTTTACGCATAGTGATCTTGATCCTGTGCTGAAAGTTTGAGCTTCCAGTCTAGAACCATCACTCACCCAAATTCTGTATGCAACAGCGTACGTCTGTCTGTATAACCTTGTGGAGCCTGCTTTTGGCAGTATTGTTTGCAGGTCTAGCTCTGTTCTTCCAGATCTTGCAAGTCTCAGCTGTTAGGCACAAATCTGGAATTCTGTTTATTTTGTTTGATCTCAAAACCAACGTTATATCTTTAAGGCAGCATCTTTTAAAATGGTTAACAGTTAGATCATTCATTTTTGTCACTTCCTGCTTTTACACATTGAATTCAAACGATATGTGCGCCAACTACGTTAGGCCTGCCCCCGCAAAGCACTCAAGAAGCTAAAAAAACTTAAGAGCGCTTACATGGGATTATCTCTGTTTCAGGTTCTTCATGTGCTTAAGTTTTTTACTGTAGCACGGGACTTAATAGATTGCCAAGGAAAACTTCTGACAAGTATTTTAGGGGTAATCTGGTTTATCTACATCACGGTGAGTACTTCTAGCATTTAATCCGAACTATTCTTCAACGTGTACCTGTGTAGTCAAAACTGAATCTTTGTAGTTTTCATTTAGGAACTGTTCTTGTGCATGTGATGACTTTGCTGCAATCAAATGCAAGTACTTAGCTTAAATTGTATCATAGAAGTGTTAAGCATGTCTCCCAAGACTATCAAAAGTGACTTCTGATTTTAGATGCCGTTTTTGAAATATGGTCTATGGTAAATAGCTTGGTTTTAAGCTTTCTTTCTAGTGTCCCAAAGTGTAGTTACGAATACTCATTTTACTTCATCGCTCCAGAAAGCAGGCCTTCCTTCTGGGCACCTGAACGCGTTCCACTAGTGAACACGTGATCCCGTCATTGTTTGAACCTCAGATGAGGTTCTTCAAGCCAGGGTTCTGAAGAGTGGAGTTAAATTCCTATTGTTGTGGGAGGCTGCAAAACAGTGCCAGCTCTGCACTTCAGTCATGTAGGTACAGTGTGAATTATGGCCAAGTCCAGAAAAATCTGCTGATCTGTCCGGCGCGGACGCTGTACACTTACGGCTTCACCCTAAAAATCTCAGACTCTCCGCCTGTGTAGCCAGCAAGTTTTGAAATGTCCATCAGAAACGATCACTTAAAGAAAATCGAGTCTGTTTGGAAAGGCCATCTCCTAACAAGGAGTGGGGTAAAAACGCTGCTTTCTGACTGCCAGCATTTCAAGGTTTTAGCTCAGTCTTTTTTTACAAAGCTAACCTTCACTGCTGTCTAATAAAATGAAATAAGAGTGAAAAGTTCAAATATTAGACTTTCCTGTGGAGCTGGTTTCATGGTAGCCTGACAGCCAACATCAACAGTATGATAGTAGGGAGTTCATGTTTCTGTCTAGTCTGTGGTGGCCTGCTGAGATGGCATATGCCTGGGAGTGAATAAAAACCCTCATGGGAAAACCTAACTTGGACCTCACGTAGACCCCCAGTTCAATGGCCGAAGGGGATTTTTCTTCTCCTCTTCAGTATCTCAAAGTAGGTATCATTTATATGTCTGTAGGGGGGAAGAATGGGAAAGCACATCGTGGCTCCAAAAAAATGTATTTTAATTTGTTTAAATAGCTACAGAAACCTCAGTCTTGGATCCTAAAGTCAGTTTTCGGTCAGCGGCAGGCTGTTGC
The DNA here is from genome assembly GCA_035582835.1 of Phoebastria nigripes. Lineage (NCBI taxonomy): Eukaryota > Metazoa > Chordata > Aves > Procellariiformes > Diomedeidae > Phoebastria > Phoebastria nigripes. Next base: position 163,574 of record JAYKAV010003217.1, on the reverse strand, counting down.
CCTGAAATCCATAGTTGGTCGGGAGAACCGAGAACAGAAGTTCACGCAGGTAGCGCATGCGAGGGAACATCTTTTGCTGTTGTTAAGGTTATTGATAGGTTGTGCATGTGTGTGTTGACGCAATAAAAAAATCAAATTATTTTATCTCTTAAAAGGCGTCGATTTCTCCCACGGAAAAGCGAGTGTATCGCATACGTTGGAGCTGACAAAATTGAATGTGCCTTAGCTTTGCTATCTGGAGGAGAAGTAACTCAAACCAAGCTTTCAGAATAGAGGGGAAAAAACAGGAAGAAATCTTTGTAGCAGCATTCAGTTAGAAAGCTTCCGCTGGGCCTTTTTACCTGTTTGTTGTTGTTGGGGTTTTTTAAAGTGAGATGAACTACATTTTCAGTTTGTCCGCTAAAAGCGGTATGTATTCTTCCAGGGAAGAATGTGTCAGGACGAACACCTGCTGAAGATCAATGAGAAGGTGCAATTTTACCAACTTCTTCAAGCATTTGACTCCAGTGCTTGAATTGTTTATGGCTACTGTCTTTTTCATAAGCGAGATTTGGCCTCGTGGCATGTGCTGTGGGAATGCAAAAAGACCCCAAAACCACGCACATAGTGCATGAAAATAATTGTGCCTGTCTTTTATCAACAGAACCTAATGCACAGGTTTTGTGAAAATGACAGTCGAGGGGAGAACCTTGTCCTTTCTTTTTGTTAGGGGCTAAATACAGAAGAAATGTGAAGGAATGCAAACTCGTGGGCATCGTTCTGTGGAGTCGCTTGTGAAGTACGAGAGGCAGATTTGTAGAGTTGTTCCTACTCGTCAGCCTTCTCCCCTAGCAGTGATGAGCTGAATTAAGTGGACAGTGATTTCTCTTATCTGTTATTCAGGTACATAGACGAAACACAAGCGTTCAAGAGCAAAGCAGACAGATACCTYGCGAGGCAGCAGACACTCCTCTTCTTCAGCTCATTCCTGAGCTTGTCCCCTAAGCAACTAAAAGCGAAAACCGAATCCTCTAGAGGTGATCRGTAATTCGGCTATTTTCTTGATCATTTTGAAGAAAAAGCAGACTGCTGATTCTAATTCTTACGAGGAAGATAAATCAACTTTATTTAGAAAACCAAGATCATGGTTTTCTAAACTCGCATTATAACCCACACTGTACAGTCAGGGCATACAGTGAGGGAGGGATGTCATCAGTAAATACTGACGTATGCTCAAAATTAGCAGTGTGCTCCTGAACCCAGTTAGAGGGTTTCTAAAATCTGCATCTGCATCTACATTAAGCAACCACACCATTTTTAGTTCAGCGATTTCTTTTCCTTAAAGGAGGTTGTTMTTTTGCTCGGCGAAGAGGTTATAACTAAATTTGTAAGTAAAAATGAAAAAGGGAGATTTATGTGTATGTAAAAAATAGGGCTGCAGGAAGCTTTCAGTGTAGTGTTTACCTTGAAGCATACTCCTTATCAGCGAGATGCAGCCATACGCGGGAAGATAAGCACATGCATCACAACCACAGGAACATTTGGCTCGCCAGTTGTGCCGTCCGTGAACTTATCATTAAACGCGTAGTTCTGTGAGCACCACAAGCCTAGTTTTCTAACAGATTTGTGTCTCGCTGATGACTGATTTTGGAGGCTAAGAAGATTATGCTTGAACTGGAGCTTTTTCAGTGTATGTGGCATTTTTAGGACTTCTTTCCCTGTGAGGCTGACGTTGCAGCTTTTCTTTTAGGATGCTTGGACAGTCTTCTCCTTTACCTTACTGCCTTTGTTGCAAAATTTGCAGGAACCTGGTTATCTTGGAGATCTCCACTCATTTGCCAAATTTTGTTAAAATTGGACAGCGAGACCAAAACTTACCAAGGAAGCACGTATGTATATACACAGTGATAAAAGAAGTCTTGTTTCTGTAGCAAATTAGCAAAAAAAAATTGTTTGCACTTTTCAGTCATTTAGCTTCCATTTAATCAATTTCCAAGAGGTCTTAGTAGCCTGTGTGTTGATTTCTCATAACTGGTGGCAGTTGTGAAGATGAAGAACTTCAAAATGTAGCCCATAGTGACAGATCTTCACTACCTTTATTCTTAGACAAGAACGTATGCTGTCAAATCTGTTAAGTGAGAGAGTAAGACCAAAGATCTTTTTCCACTATCTTTAGACAGAAGGAAACAAATGGCTTGTCTCACTGGTGAGTCCTTAACGCAGCAATCTCGGATCCGCTCTTGCTGAACGTTTTGCTCCCCGCCTCAGCCCACCCCCCAAAAAGGACAGTCGGGCAGAACAAGCCCTCGCTTCTAATCCCTCCTGTAATAAACGCCTCAACTCTGTCCCCACTTTGTCCTTCTCCTTCCCTCCCCGTACACTCCTCTGTAGCCTTAAACGTGAGCAGGCCTGCTGCTTCCCTTTTGCAGTCACCTTCCCTGCTATTTTTTTTCTAGTTTTTCGTGGAGCTCTGAAGCCCCTGCCCACTGCTGTGCTATATTTGCACAGGAGTTACGTAGGAGTTTCAGATGTCKGAGTGACTTCTGCTAGCTAGCTTGAAGCTTCTTCTGCACGATGTGAGTCTGCCCTAATAACTCYGATTAAAAAGAAGAAAAAAATATCTAGAAAACCATTTTGTGTGTCTGTGTTTTGTCCAAGTTTAATGCCCATACAAGAGCCCACATGAATGTGAAATATAGTGGAAAAGAGGACCGGGAAAAGGAATGAGGAATTAACATTGGCAATGGTGTATGGAAAGAGATTAATAGGAATGCAGTAACAGCCACCCTTAATGTGAGACAGAGACCTCTCCAATGCAAAATAATGGGCAGAAGTGAGTTTCTCCCTTAAAACATGTTGAAGGCAAAAATCGTTAACTTGGACAAACGCTGGAGCTCTGGGGTTTCAGTACATATGTTTTGAAGTTTTCCAGTCGCTGGGAGATATTGGAAAAATATTTTCCTAGATACTAATATTGTCCTTGTTGTAAAATATATTCCTAGACCAAGTATTCATTTTAGAGGACTCTAGCAAGTCTGTATTTTTATTAAAAAGCCAAACAAACAAAGACCTTTTTTCTATTAATGGCAGATGGTATGCAAAACGTGAATCTGCAAGAATAGGAGAGGCCCTGGCTCTGCTCTAATAGTTTCAGAAAAATATACCTTGGGTTGTACTCTAACTGGCAGGAAAGCTACTTACTTTAGCAAGAGCTTCTTTTAAATAAGAAGTGAAAGGTTGCTCATCTTATCAGCAAGACCAAGAAGGCCAAGGGTCCTCTAATAAGGAGTTGCACCAAGCAGCAGCAGGTTTTCCAGTTGTGTTAGCTTGGGCTCTATCTTTTTTAACGGTCTAAGGAGAAGTCGTCTTTCCTAGCGTACCGCTTTTCACTCGGTGCCTCTTTTCCTTTTGTTTCTTCTTGCTGCAAACAACACCCTTTACTAATCTTTCTTCTAGGGTGCTGAAGACCCGTTATCCCTTTGACGTGCTGACCCCTCGGTGCGGTCAGATACTCGCCTGGTAGCAATCCATTGTCTTCTAAGGAACAACAGTAGTTTATGCTCACTGAGGATCTGTCCTCCTCTATATCATTGTATGAAAAATGTGAATGCTTTGGTATAGGTAGACTGGAACTACTCTAAATAACTACATTGATATGTGGAAAAGTAATCTGAAATAGAGCAGTATGTAACTGAGGAGTTGCTGACTCACGCGGGGTGGGCACTTACAGTTGTCACGGCCAGCTGGATGCAAACAGAAGTGCAGATGGATAACATCAGTGAAAGCTTAGATGAAAAAAATGCGAGGATGCTGGGCTGGGACAAGAGGAGGACTGTGAATGATATTATAGCACAAATAAAAATGAGAATAAAACATCACTGCGCTGTCAGCACTTAAAAGCAATCAGGAGAGCTAAGTCAAAGTCCAGGGAAGTTAACAGCCTCCTGTTGCCTGCTATGGTCTTTGGACTGGGCCCACCAAGAGGACTCAGTTTTGCTTCCAACGACTAGGTATAAAGGCAGCTCTTATCCTTCAGCTATTTTAGAGGCTATTTTGGGCAAAAAGACAAATATTTTATTGGACAAATGTGATTGTCAGTCCAGAATATTTCAGGATATTTTCAACACTGGTTTCTTTTTTTTACTGTAGCTGGTTGAAAGGATAGTGTTTCTGCACACGGTCGCAGGTTTGGTTTTTTATGTTCACCGCTTACCTTGATGCCAAACCATAACTTCGTTTCTTTGGGGTTTGGACTGGCAGGCGAGTCATTTGCTGCAGCTGAGCAGAGTAACTGCGTGAAATGCAGGTGGAGGCTGAACATGTCAAAGCAAGCGGTGCAGCCAGGTCCTCGGAGCGAGGGAAGGAGCCGCGGGGCTCTCTTCTGAACCGTTCAGATGTATTTGCCTACTGGAAGATATGAGCAGAGAGAGGAAAATCGGCGCTCTTAAGAAGCGAGGACTGGGGTGCTTTTCCAGGAAGATTGAAGGTAGAATTTAATTTTGCATGGAGCCTGCCATACTTGAGGTATACCAAAGCGTTTTATACAGTAATGTGTTAAATATAGAAGGGTGAGTTGGTAGGCAAAACAGAGCAACCACGAGATCAGTTCACACGTATAACGTTGGACAGAAAATGAAGGGCTTCAGTAGTAGCAGGGCTGTGATTCCTGACCTCCAGCAGCTCCTGCTGGGGTGATTTTAAGGAGTTACTGTTTATTGCTTTCCACTCTGCCCCTTATCAGAGGGGGACAGCTCGCTTCTGGCAAAGACGACCGAGGAGGGTAACTTCTAAATCATCCCCACGTGCCTCGCCAGAGCTCGTGAGTTAGAGCCAGAGCTTCCGACTGTAGGAGCCGTGTGGTACCTGAGAACCGAAACATGAAGAAAAGACGTCGGCTCCTTTTGGAGATAAGCAGCTGCAACGCTGGCCGAGTCAGGTTATTGAAAAGCTGTCGTTCTTACGGGGTTAGTTGCAGTCTGTGCTCGTTAAACAGCTCGCGTTGCTGCATCCTCAGTGCAACAGCCAAAACGTGCAGAGGCAGAGTTGATAAATAAGAGACTCCTTAGCCTAAAGAGAAGGCTCAGGGGGGATCTCGTCAACGTGTATAAATACCTGAAGGGAGGGTGCAAAGAAGACAGAGCCAGGCTCTTTTCAGTGGTGCCCAGTGGCAGGCCCAGTGGCAATCGGCACAAACCGAAACACAGGAGGCTCCTCCTGAACGTCAGGAAATGCTTTTTTCACTGTGAGGGTGACCGAGCACTGGCACAGGTTGCCCAGAGAGGTTGTGGAGTCTCCCCCCTTGGAGATCCTCAAAAGCTGCCTGGGCATGGCCTTGGGCAACGGGCTCTGGGTGGCCCTGCGTGAGCAGGGGGTTGGACAAGATGGCCTCCAGGGTCCCTTCCAGCCCCAGCCATTCTGTGATTCTTCTGATGGCCACAGTTTGTTAAACTTAGATAAAATCTGTTAACAAGGAGACTGTAACATCTTTCTCGGATTTGGCTGAAATTAGGGTCAGTAAGCAGTAACTGGGTCTGCTGCTCATCGTTTTTACAAAGCTGATGTACTTTCTTTTCTTATCATCTTGAGGATTGGTGCTCTCCCCAGCCCCAGGCAGGTACCGTCGATGTTGTACAAACCTACTGAAGCGGATCAGCCACTCRAGAGAAAGGGAACGTCTGCCTTGAGATGCGTATGAGGATTTCCTTGCCCTCATTTCCTGACCCCTTAAACTACRGGTTTCTCCTTTCCCAGTTGTGCAAAGGGTAAAGCCGCCCCTTGTGGGGGTATTTAATTACATAGGACAAGGAAAGCGAGTTTGGGGAAGGACGCTCATTCAATCTATGCCGTTCTTTTTGCTAACAAGGTAAAATTAACGATCCTCTTGAAATTTACCACTAGGATTCAAGRGATGCGAGGGACAATTGCCGATTCACAAAGTATGCTCCTCATTATACGCTTCGTTCCTGTAAGAAAACGAAGATGAAACACACRGATGAAAATAAGGAAATGCAGTGGGAGAGGGTACTCTGAACTGGGCCGGGGACCTTGCAATGGACCTTGCTGGTGTGTGGGAGAGGAGCAAGTAGGGGAGGAGGCTATACTTCCCTTCCAGGCTTATGCAAAACCACTTAAAACTTCCAAGCAGAGTCAAAGAAATGGCAGGTTATGATTTGGCCAGCATTGGGTGAGGGGTGCTGACCTGTGGCCGAGGTTGGTCACGATGGTCATTCTGTATTCAGGTGAGCAGTTGTGCGCAAATTTGTCTGCTGATTTTGTACTCTTCACGTATATGGAATCCACAATTTCATTATCTGTTATTCAGCCAGTTTTCAAGACTAGTCTTTGGGCAATCTTCTCAAGAGCCAGGGTCTAAGCTAACTATGGAAATGTTTGCTTCTTGTATTTTCAGTGATCAACTGAGCAAATAGCATCTTTTGCATGGGCATATGCCCAACTTGCATGTGTGTCTTTTTTTTACGCTAGCAATAGTTGTATTCGTATATCAGATAGACATTCACAGATTCAATTTAAAATACAGAGATTGGCTGAGGAGACTGTCTGTGCAATTGCAAGTTTGTCTGCATGTAAGAAGTTTTTTGAGCGTTCGTCTCTTTGTACCTTTACGGAATCTGCTTTACGTAAAATGAAATGTTTTCCTGCACCGCTCGTTGGTAGTAACTAGAACTACACAAAATACTCACAATTAAACCACAGACCGTACATACGTCATTCAGATTTCATTATGGTCTCAACTTAGGAAAGCTCTTCTATAAACTTGGTCTAATACTTGAAAACCTTTTAAATGACCTGAGCTGATAAGTGGTTTTGTTGTTTAAATCGTATGAAATACATAGCTTTACACAGTTGTAAAGAAAAATAGATAGAATCCTGCGCTAAGGATTCTGTCTTAGATTCAGTATAACCTGAGATTCAAATAAAACTTGGAGCATGCCAACCCATGTGGATCACCACCAAAAGTCGTTTTTTCATGACTTCTGCACATAGTAGCAATCTGTAAGACGAGAGGGGCTGGTTAGTAGTCTATTTCCCTGAACTGCTGTAAGGAGAAATTCCTTGTATGTCTAGAAGGGAATGCCTATGCTGTGGCCACAGAATTGACTGCAAGGTATTGCAAAGATTCCTGAGCTAGTTTTGAGCTGGGTAACTGTGATGCTGTGAGCAGTCTAGACACCGCAGTCTGAACCTCAGCTCAGACTAATTTATCTAGTCTCTGTGTTGCTGCAGCTGGCCTTCTAGCTACCGCTGAGTAAACGTGAAGCTACCGTGGATGCAGTGCTGCGTTGCATTCGTTCATGTGCACTGAAAAGAGGAGGCATCTTCCTGGTTGAGGAAGAGTACTTGGGATGCTTAGAAACAGTAATTTACCATTTGCAAAAGACAAGGAGTTTACGTGCTGCAAAAGATAAAAGAGGAGTTATCAGAACATGCTATTGCTAGGCCAAAGGGTTCAAGAAGCAAGATAAAAAATACTGAGAATGACCAAGAAGTAATGAGATTTCCAGTCATATTTTAGTATTCTATGTRTTTGCTTTTTAGGCTTTCCACCTATAAGGTTTAAATACTCAAGTCGTAACATGTGAGCCTAAAGTTCCGGAAGTCTTTCGATTTTTATCAAGGAAAATTGAAAGTCTATGCCTGTATGTCTTCTAGGGCAATTGGAAACACCACATCCTACGAGACTTGCCGATACTGAGGATGACCGAAAGGCACTTTATTTGCTATTCGGTACGCATCACGGAATTTTTACAGTAACTGCCCCCGTCATATTCCCAATTTAGATCTCCACGCTGGTGCAGAATGGAAAGGGTGCATCGGGTAGCAGTGCTCTGTCACTCACAAGTGGTGACTTCTCTTGCTTTTCCCGGCTGAGCGAATATCCAACCTTGCCTCCTGCCAGATGAAGTGAAACATTCGTCTGTCTTTTGCTTCCTCCTTCACGTACCTGCCTGTCTGTAATCGCTTATCTCCTTGCTCCTTTCCTCCATTACCTCTTGTCTTTTTTCGCAGTGCCCCTGCTCAGCTGATCTTGAACCTGCCCCGGCAGTTGGAGCTGGAGCATCTCGCTCAGCACAGTTCGCTCTGACGCGGTTACATGGGAAGAACAAGACTGAAGGGCTCAGCTATCTGACTGATGCATCTTAATCAGTGGTTTGTGTAAGGAATAAGTGAAAAGGATCGGCCCATGTCCTAGTGCTGGGACAGTTAAGGAGCATTTTCTACATCTAGCTAAAACAGCTGTAGAAATATTGAAACATGATTTCTAGTTTTTGTTATATTTTTGTGCCAGTACTTTGTACCTGTTTTGTAAGCCTGCCCTCTCCCCCTGCCCCCCACCGTGTTTATGAGTTAGTTTTATTTCTGTTTGAATGAATGGAAACACAGCAAAGATAAAAACCATTCCCCTAAATGAAGAAAACCGTTGAGAGACCTTAAGCGTTTGTTGGTTCACTGCGGCAGCATTTGTTCTGTTTCGAATGTGGAATCGGCGAGCTGTGAGCTGGCACTTTTTCTTTGCCCGGTGTATTGAATTCCATCTTTCTCCTGTGCTGAATTCAAAGTTCTAGTTGAGCGTAGAATGAAACCTATGAAAAGACCGTGATATCAAGTGTCTCTTCCAGCAAAGCAGCAAGGGAGCAAATAGCAAATTAATAGAATAGAAAAAGGATCATCTTGCATGTTTCGTGCTCCATGGCACTCGAGAAGAATCATTAGATGAGAACTTTCCTAAGGCATTTTATACTGAATAGTGATTGGCTAAGCGCTTTTCTTCCTTTGAGATTTTAAATATATATTTTGCTTTAAGGTTCACTTTTTGCTAATGGGACTCCCAAGTTTACAAATGCTAATTATTTGGATATTTTAATAAAGGACATTTTACTATTATTGCTCAGGATCTGACAAGGGAAAGCTAGGTGAATGATGATGGCAGTGAGTGAAACAAATGGGTGCTAGCAGTTACTGATATTTTAAATTTGTCTTGCATTTCCTTAGATGATGAACTTGCCCATCTGAGGCCGAAAGCTACACTTGAGTTTTGGACCTCCTCCTGTAACTGGTCCTGAAGTCCAAACCTGCTCCGCTGAGTGCGAGGCTGAGGGGGAGCTCAACAAAGACCCTGGGAAAGCTAAGATTTCAAATTAGAAGTTGGAAACTGTAAGGTAAGGAATATGCTTTGATCATACTTGCTTCATTGTTACCTGAAGTCCATTAAAAACAGCAGAACGCTCGGGCCCCTTACGAGCTCATGGTTATTCGTGTTCCTCCACAACTTGTGAATTCATTGGCTGAACTCAGCTGAATCTGATAAATGGACACAGGTATCAGAGGTAATGAAGTTCCTACAAATGACACACAGCGTGTGAGTTCATGCACATTACTGCACACATCTTGAGACTTGAGAAAGAGCCTTTTTACATTTCCAATCAAAGGAAAAGCTGCAGTCAGCGCTYACAAGCAAGCATGTGATAGGAACCTGCAGGAAATCAGGCTTGATTAGTTCCAGTGCTTGGGCAATCGCATTTCTTCCCATTCTTCTCTCCTGCTTTTCTCAGGCTCCCTCAGCAGAGTGGAGAAATAAGAACATTAGAAGACAACAAACTTCCGAGACTAGAGCTACATGTAAAAATGAGGTCTCTTGTTTCTAGTTATTGCAGTAGCTCTCTGAATTTGAAGTGAACTTAAATGAAACTGCTAGGAAGAAATGCAGATAAAGCCTAGTAAGTTATAAGCCTAACGTACAAACCTTTGGCATCGGGTGAAAATGGTGTACTGTTTAGAAATTGCAAAACGTACTGTGATTTCATTTGTGAAATATTGAATATCTGGATGGGTTTTTGTGGATAAATGTTTATGGGTAAGGGGTCAGGATCCAGCGAGACTTTTGTGTATTAGTTCCTAACAGGTATGTGGTTGCTTTTCATCACCTGGTATTCCCCTGCAGAGTAAGTATCCCAGACTTTGTCATAACCTCCTGCTGTCTGAGTACTGTTTGTGAAATAAAGATGGAAAGATGAGAGATTGATATCCCTTAATTACGCTGATCTTGATAGTGTGATGTTCTATTAGAAATCACGTTGGACATAAGTAAACCAGAGAGTTTTCTTCGTCTTCAGATGCTTTGCCATTTTTAATTGTTTTTAAAATTAAGTGTTGTAAGTTGCTGGGACAGGCAACGCTGTAGGGCACTTGGTGTAACCAGGGGCCAATAAAACGAAGCATTCCAGTCTGGATGAGGGTGTGCAAACCAAATAAATTGAGTAAATAACTCTATGTTTTTGAAGTATTTTTCCATATAGTTACCATACAAAAGTGAAAGTGCTGCCCTTTAAAAACCCAGAAAGAGAGGGGAAAAAACCCCAGCTTGCATAAATCTGCATATAGCACTTCTCTTGGTTGAAAAGGATGCCTCAGGATGTACGTGTACTACTTGACTATAGGCACAGAGCTGGTTTTACGATATCCAACTTTGATGGTGAAGCTGGCCTAGCTCCTGGTTTTTCTCAGATACTCGTTTTGCCCCTGAGCTGTGCTGGAAACCTGCGGGTAGTCTGCACTTCCAAACTGGTGGCAGGATTGATCCGAGTTGAACATAATCTTTGCAGAAGAAAGGGTAGGCGGAGGAGTTACTAGAAGGGACTGCTTTCTCCCTCCAGATGACTCTGAGCTGAATGTCTACCTGGTAGGAATGTAGTTCACTGCTATTGCAGCGAGGAGTTTTAGTAGAGGCTAACTTTTCACCTCTTGAAACTCAGTGCTTAGCTTTTAAAATGCATTTTAACAATTTCTCCTTGTCACAATGTTGTACGCATATATGCATGTCCGTTGTGTTTTATGTCATAAACCCTGATGGGCTTGACTAACAGACAGGGAAAAACCAATAAGCAATGAAGAGAGTCTCTGTTTATACGTATTTTCCCATATATTTTCATGTGTATATATATGCATAGCTGTGTGAAACGACACTACTAACTTGAGGTGAATTTTCAGATGTTATCCTGCAATTTGTTGCAAACAGACTGGAACGTAAATGTAAATGAAATCAACCCAGAACAGTCCTAGGAGAATACCCTACTTACTGTTTTAACCTTTTTTTAAATGCAGAGAAGAACATCCAGCCAACCCGTGCTGTCCTGGGGGTTTCTGGGCAAGCACGAGAGGGAGAGAATAGCGGTGTTGCCGCCCTTGTGCGATAGCGTAGCTCTGGAGAACGCTAAGGTGATGACAGACTCTGYCGCACACTTCAACTGGAGCTCGCAGAGCAGCCTCCTGTACGTTCACTGGGATTTATATACTTGAAGCTGAACGTGTGCGTTCGTATTGCAGTCCCGTCTGCCAGAAGTCTCCCTCTTCCTCCCTCCTCTTTGGTGCACGGGACTGGAAGTTGCGGCTACTTCTCCTTTTGTTAAAAGTTGCCTAGAAATTGAGCAGAAGTACTGGCTTCTAAGCTAGGGAGTACGCTTGGCACGTGAGCTACTGACTGCCGCTGCCTGTGTCCGAGCACGGCGCTCCCACCAGAGAGCGGGTGTTCTTGCGGGTGGGCTTGTGCAAAGGCTGTTTCGAAATCCCTGCTCTCTTCTTCCCCGCTGTTCAGCCTTTCCTCAGCCTGGCAGCTGGGAAAGTATTCTCAACGGACACCTGCTCTGTTTTTTAAATCTTCCTTGGTTATTGGCCACTCGCAGAGGAAAGATACTGGGTTGGACSGACGTTTGGTCTGATGCGTTCGGCCGTTCTCACGTTGCCGCAGTCTTATTTGCCGTTTCTGTGTCTGACTGCGTGTTGAATCCTATCGCCATCACCTTGTCAGTGAATAGGATTTTGTGTTTCTTGTTCATGACAACTCTCAAGAGACATGAGGTTCAGAAAAGTAAATTTTGCAGGGAGCTCTGCTTTTCCTAGGAACCCAGAGCAGATCTTGCGTTCCTTTGAGCTCGGCGTTTGCTCGGAACGCCTGGAGTGAAAAATCATTTGTTGGATAGAGGCTTGAAAGCAGAAGGCCAATGATGAAGGAAGAGATTTATCTTCTGAAAAGCTGCTTCCCCATCTCACCTGAGTGTTTCCTTGGTTTAAATGCCAGTAAGAACAGCCCAAGTCCTTTGCTTTCCATCTGTTCGGTCCTTGCTTATGACGCACTATCGCTGCCTGGTCCTTGTTGGATTTACTCTCTCCTCTACCCCATGTAAATTCATCAGAAACAGATTGCTGTGGTAGTTTCCCCTCTTAAACACTATACAAGTTATTGTTTCCTCGTGCAGAACCCTTCTTTTCCTTTTCTCAGAAACAGTGAGCAACTACGTTGAATGGATTTCTCTACAAGGTTATTTTACAGGTCAGGAGGTTAGCTTACTTTTGTCTTTTTACTTGAACTGTTTCAGAAGAAATCCTCTGTGTGTTCTCCGGAATTGTAAAGGCTGGTAAGAATGAGAAGCCTAAGTCATCCATTAATCCACAGGCAAAGTGCTATTCAAGCAGCTGCAGTGAAAGCTCTCACATGCTGCCCTGGAAATAACCCCAGCCTTGACGTGGTTAAGACGACCCTAGGTAAGGTCAGAAGCTCAGTTCTCATTTTCATTTAAGCTTCTGGTTTTTAAACAGTATTTGGAGTTGTCCCTTGTGGTTATGTTGATCTCTTACAGCAGATGGATCCTCAGAGCGAGAGAGTGGAGAAGTGGAGTCCGGAGAGGCAGAGGTTTATCTGCTAACATTGCTACTCTCTCATCTCAACTTACTGTTGTTTTGGCTTAAATATTTAATGACCGTGACCCCATGTGAGAGCAGCAAGTGGTATCAGGATTTTAGCTTAAGCTCCTTTGCAGAGACAAAGCACCTGTTGTAATTCCTTCTGGAAATGGAAGCGATTTGGAAGTGTCCCAGCAAATTCAAGTCGAAGTGGCAATACTTGCCTGCTTGTATCCTTTCCCATGAAGTGTGTGAATTTGAATGATCTGCGTACACAGTGTAAGCGATTGAAGCTCATGGCTGGGATTTTCAGGAGGGCGTAAGAAAGCCGGCTGTCTCTATCCTGATGGCCTGAACACTAACTGAGTGTGGCACTTAAGTGAGCCTTAGGTCAAACCTCTTTCAACTTCTTTGAAAATCCCGGCTGTGCTAGCCTTCCATGTGCATTGGGGTCAGTGTGCAGTGCAGAATGCGTACCAGAGTGAGTTCAGTGGTTTTGTGCCCAAAACTGTCTATTGAGATAAAATACAACTGATAGTGCTAGCGTTGGACTGTGGCTTCACCATCTGGTCCAAGTAAGGACCAGTGCCRTATGTAAGCTGGCACGAACGCAACGATGATGCAAAAATCCACAAGTAGCAATTTCTTTCCCTATGACAAGCCCATCTATATTGCRGGGGGGAAATCCCAAAGCTCAACCAACAGTATAGCCAGTACTTCTGGCTTAAGGCCTGATACTACTACAAATAGACCGTTAAGGTTTCTGGAGACGGTAGATATGAACACTCATTCCATACCTAGATAATGATTCCAAAAAAACTAGTTTCAAAAAGAGCTGTYCCCACCTCCGGTTGAAAAGTAAAGCTCTCTAACGTCTAACTTGACTGAACTTAAGCAGTCTTATCCAAGTATYTGTAGTAACAACATCTAGGAAGTTCCAGCAGCGTTACAGCCTGCATGTGAGGCTTTCTAAATAAAAATTATCTATTTCCAATTTAGTCACCCATGTTCCRTACTGAAAATAGAGGCTTAATAATGTCTTCTGTCAATTAAAAGAGTTAAGAAGGAAGTGGTTGCATAGGTGCATATATRCAATACATGCGTATCCTAAAATAATATTAGCATTTCAACTTTCTAGTTGCATCTACCTATAAAGTTACTGACATTTCTCGTATGCCATCAGTTTTTTCCTCAGTACTTACTTCTGTCTGGTGTTTCTAATTTATGCCTAAATAAGTCTGCTAGGAGAGGTCACATGTGCTAGCAGCTCTGGAAACGTCCTTCTCGTGTTGGTTTTGATCCAGGCGGTGTTCTCGTACGTGAAACCTATTGAATGGGTCAGCGTCCATAAGATTTACTGAAAGTGCTTTGTATTGTGGTTCTGGTATGTTTATTTGCGACAGATAACTTTCCTGCTTTCATCCAGAATTGGGGTTGTCCGGGAATAACAGTGCTCGGCCCGGTCCTGCTATTGCATCCCTAGCGACAGCTCCTTTATGTTGCACGCTCTTTGTYGCAGAATCTCACTTCAGCTCTTTACTCTCGGTGTTGACTTAAGTTTGCGTGATGGCGTATATATGTACTTTACCTGTGATACTGGACTGAAGGAAATTTTAATTCCTTATTATCTTAATTATTCCTTCTGGAGAATCCCAGTTCAAATACATGTAACAGATAAGAACAGTTTGCATCTGACCTTGGTGAGACGGATTGCATGTGCATCTGCAGCGACACAGCTCCCACGTACCGCACACAAGGAAGAAGCGGGTCGTCCTTTAACGGAGAGGAACCTAAAGCATTTAAAGCACCTGATGAGAAAGCTGGCTTTGTCCTAAGTATAGATGTACAGACTTTCACGCTCGTCCAGGCGCCAGCTATGCAGCACCGCCGCCACGCAGGGAGTGGACCGATGCCTGAGTCGCGTAACGCTGACAATGTGCTAGCCCTCCCGAGCTCCAGCCGTCCTCCCGGAACTGCACGCGGTTCTGCATTCCCTCTAGGCGAGTCGTTTGTATGCTGGGTCTGCATGGAGGTTAAGGGTCGGGGGGGGGTTACATTAGAGTTGCCCATCCTGACTGGGGGGGGGACTTAATAGAAGAGAGTTAAAACTGACTTGGAGCTTAAATTATTCTAATTTTCTTTTAACTTGGGAGAGAACAACCGCAATGGCAGTGCGCAGGGATCATTGTTAGATGGTCTAAATTCCTAATAAAGCCCAGTTTTCTCTTGGCTGGTTTTATGTCTTTCAGCTCAAGAATAAAACGGAAATAAGGCTACGTGTGCTTGAGGTTGAGCATCCGCTCAGTGCTTTGCTAGGTTTCAGCTGTAATGCCAGATGCATTTAATGCAAAGATAGCGGCATAAACCGTTTGCCTCTTTTCTTTATAGACACTGACATAATATAATGCAAAGCTGATGTGCAGGGGGTGGGATATAGCCTGCAACTTCACATGGTCCTGGTTAACATGCCCTTTGAGCCATTGGCAGTTTGCAGGAACAGTGGCGTCTCTTGGGTTCCAACTGCGGTCGTTATTAAAATGCTTACAAAAGGGACTACTGGCAACCATCCTCAAGCTGTTGTTTCTATTCTTGTGACATGGAATGACCTTTTGTAATAGAATCAAGGAAATGGAAGTAACAAAAACTACTGACATGATTGTCTTGAAGTATTTTGTGAGGTAATCAGGTAACATCATAACCCTTTGGAGTAGGCAGCTTCAAACTGGAGCTGAATCAGACGTTCTCACTGGCTTGCTTAAGGAACAGTCTTTCAACAGGATATTATTGATTTTTACATTCCATTTTTCATTTCTGTGGTGCAGCTTTTGTCTTTTCTGGTTTTCGGGAGTCAAGCCAGGATAGTTGATTTTCATTATGTTTGAGAGGTAAGGGAATGCTTAAGTATGCACCTCCCTCCCTCCTTACGGAAACTTCTTTTTTGCGTGAAGCAACGGCAGAAAAGGAATCAGAGTACTGAAAAAATACTCACCTCCTCTTTCTGCAGTCGTCCCCCTCCCCAAACATTTCTATAAGAATGTGACTAAAACCAAAGCACTTGTTAACAAGTTACAAAGGAAGAGCGTCAAGCTGGTGAAGCCGACAGGAGGTGTACATGCAATAGGGTAAGATGCTGATCTGGTTCATGCTATATTCTGTCTAACCTTACAGCTTGATGGGATTACTCACGACTCGCGCTGCTTGGTGGAGCGCATGGCCTTTGTGAGAAGGCCTTACGGCATCTTTGTTGTCAATCAACAGCTTGTCTAGGCTGCCACAGGTTAAATCTACGTAGCACGTGCTTTGGAGTAGGCTGATTCAAGGCAGACATTACGCTGACGCGCACAGATGATAAATAAAAAGCTGCAGAAAATGAGAAGCTGCAGCCAGCCAGCTGGCAGCGTGGGATACGAGTGTCTGTCTTCCTCACTGGGAACACGTCTTTTGTTGACCGGTAGTGGCTAGGGAAGGGTCAGCCACGCATTCAGCACGGTTGTTTCGGCTGACCACAAACTTCTTCAAAGAAATAGACATTTGAAGGGTTTGTCYGTAAATCTCCTGACCAGGAGGAGACTTTAAATTATGTGGTGTCTCTCTGTCCTGTGACAGGGTGGCCATTACAGTAAAAACCCAACATTTCCCGGTGTAATTTTCCTCTAGAGTAAGCTAACGTGGATGGCACTGCTTTTCACAGAAGAATTCGTACAGGGGGCTTCAGACCTTCTGGTGTCTTCCTCTTCTCTGTCCCCTCTCTCCCTCTTATGACAAGTTTAACTTCACCTGCTAATATACTGAGAATTCATTCCCTGTTCTTCCCAGTAATTGTTTTATGTAAAATGTGACTGATCACCTTTGCTTAAGAGTTCTAGTCTTCTAGCATATTCACGGATGTCTTGTTGGGCATGACTTGGCTACAGAAGTAATAAATGCTTGTGCCTAGACGGTTATCTTGGGACATGAGCAGCGCTGCAACATTTGTCATACTTCCATTACTTATGCCCTTCATTGCTTATGAAGTCCTGGGAATTAAATGTTACTGAAATCCAGTTCCTCAGGCCTGGTTGGCTGCCCTAACCCAAGGTTTACTTTGACAGTTCCAGAAACTCAAACATGCTGTCACGCTTCAGCTTACAATAAGTGCTACGGAAAGAACAGCCACTCTGTGGTCATAATAGTTATAGCATCTCTCCCATTTTGCATAACTGGGAGGAGATTTCCATTTCAAAGAGAGTACTGGGCAGCATTTTCTGCGTTACTTAAGTCCTCGGATTGAGTGCTTCCCACTGGAAGGTACTGTTCTGCCCAGTCAATGGAATATAAAAAGGGGAATGGAGAGGAAAAAAATCCCTGGCAAATATAATCCCTGTTTAAGACCTCTGAGTGCGGATTCCCAGAAGGCCATAATTGCTCTTTCTCTTAGCAGTGGAAGAATTACTGAGAGTGTGTGAGCAGCCATTTCTGTGCATCCGGCAAGTGCTCAGCCTCACCTGTTATCTGTAGGTGTATGTCATCTGTATGTCTATATATACAAGAAGATTGCACAGCTCCCCACTGTCCAGAAGGGCGTACGTATAAAAGTGTAAGTCGGGAATTACAACCGGAAAAACGCTAGCAAAAATAAGCGTGGATAGCGCAGAACGGTTCCCATACCTCCAGCATACAGGTATAAATCAAGTCAGCCCATCCCTCGCGTAGAGGCGATTCTCTAGAATTTTAAGGCAGAGCGCGTGCACACCGCGCGCCGGCCGTGCAGGATGAGAAAGATGTTTTCCATCTTTATTTTCTTCTGAGGGCTTAAGGTAAGCACAAGCATTTAAACGGGCCTTGGATGCTCTCAGAATCTGTGCAGTGCATTAGGGTCGCTGCCTCAGCAGTTCCAGGAACCTCTTGCAACACGTGAACCACTGATTTCTGTATCAGTACCGCAGGCCATTAAAAGCTTGGTCTTACTGGATCTTATTTTTAGAATGACTTACGGGTATTTGTTTATTCAATTCTTTGGAGGATTCGAGGTGGTTTTAATTGCATTTTATTTGGCACGCATCGTTTCAAAACTAACCACCTTAAAATAGGAACGTTTTTATGGAATGTATCTATTGTACGAAATTGTCACAAGCACTGCCTCTTTCCATTACTTTTTATTCTTCATAACGTATTTTACAACTAATTTTCATGTCTCACATTTTTCTCTCCCGTTTCCTATGACCCGTGGTTAAATCTTGACCATAAATCTTAGGCTGCTTTGTCAAAAATAATAGGTCTACTATGTTTCTTCATTTAACAATCTGCTAGATTAATAGTGTCTTTAAGACAATTAAGTATGGTTGTGTGGTTTAATATTCCCAGTTTTAATGCACCATGAAGGAGAAACTAGAGCCATTTTCATTTATAGAGTGCTTGCAGTTCACGTGCTGTCTGGCAGGTCTGGTCTGACACCTTGGTACTGAAATCCCTTTCTTACGCTGCTGTGGTGAACACACAAGAAGGGTAACATCAGAAAAAGCTTCTTGGGCAGTTTTGGAAATCAAATGACGGAAGTCACTGGATGGCAAATAAGGCTGAAATGTTAAACGTGGCATCTCGGCAAAAAAGGCTTTTGCAACTTTCGAACGCACGACACGGGCTGTCATCTAGCGGAGCCAGAGAGGAGGTAGCCTTTTGGATTGCAGTGGCAATACTGATGCGCCCGCATGACGGTAGCGACAAGGCCTGGAGCCGCTTGTGGCGCCTTCGTTGCCTGTGATGCTGACGAATTGCCTGGAGAGCAGAAGAGACGCTTCAGCGGCAGCCGAGACTCTGCTGCGTGAGGACAGCGGTACAGCTAACCGGACAAGCGTGCGGGAAGGGATGGGTTTCCATTTAAAAAGATAAAATTTGGTTCTTGTCTGTCCAGGCTTTTGGGGTTTGGGTGGCTTTGGGTTCCTTTTGCAGTAGCGTGACTCCAGCCCTTCAACGGCAAGGTCTTTGTGCGTGGCCTTTTTATTGTGTGCGCTCACAATGCCTGCTACAACGGGGCTCCAGTCCATGAATGGGACCTCAGGCATTACTGAAATGCAGATGGTAATGAATTTTAAAAATGAGGCGCAGGCGTTCTTTTCAGATGTATCCTGTGCTAAGAAACTGATTTATATTGCCTTAGGTTTAACGATCGCACTGTAGGCTGCCTGCATCTCTCATTACTTGGAAAAAAAAAAACCTTCTACTTTTCATTAAGGCAACGGTTAGCAGGCTGGAAACCTGACCAGGTGGTGTACACGTACTCTGGTTTCACAGGAACGAGATCGGGGTCTGCAGCCTCCTGCCTCACGGAGGATCCTGCCCTTTGGCTATATTTAGATCAGGGCATGCTTCATCGAGCAGGAGAACCTGGGGCCCAATGGATCCATCGTTAAAGGAAGTTAGGCTTTGACACCAGAGCCAAATTTCAGCAGAGCTGGTATCTGGAAGTAAAGAACAACCTGTGGTTTTAATGGTAAAGAGTAAAAGAGGGGGGGGGGGGGAAAGAAAAGCCCAAGCATTGTATAAGGGCTGTATAAGGGCTGTGTTCTTCAGTTCGTGGAGGTGGCAAAGACAGTAAATTAATCTCTACCTACCGGATCTGGACTGTCTTGTACCTTTTTCTGAACCAGCCTGCATTATCTTTTCTTAAAGAAAGATGTCCTCCATGGCCCACTGCTGCAGCAGTTCCTGTGAAAATAGGCAACCATCTGCACGATGCTTAGAGAATATTTTTAGTTTTCTAAAACAGGCGTTCAAAGTGGGTATCTCTGTCGTCTTAAATAGGCAGCTTGTTTTCACCCCTGGCTGATTTTTAGTGATACGTCTGTTTTGGAAAGAACAGAATTAATGCTTTCCAAACTGGCCACTATTAAGAAGGGTCATCAAATGCAGACTGGCAAAGAACATAGTGGATGAGAAACTCGGTAAGTTCTAATGATTCCTAAATACCGGGAAACGTCACTGCAAAACTGAATATTAAACCATGTGTGCGTACATGATCGGTGAGGACTGTGATTTGTCTAGACTGCAGATCTTATTCCTAGATGCTATAGTTAAGTTTACGAGGGGCGTGTCTCAAAAAAAAAGTAATATTTGAAAGCTTGTGTTAAATAGCATTGCAAAACCTCCTGTTCAGTTAATTTCTCTTGGTTCCATCGAGGGAATATTCTTCTTTAAAGTTTCTCAGTTTGAATTCTTGTTCCAATTAAAACGTGCTTTGAAATTGTTCTGTGTTGCAGGCACTTCTGCTGTGAGAGAATGTGAGATTTCATAGAGACCATGTTCCAGAGCCTTTATAATAGTCAGGTAATGCCACATTTTACTCACAGCGTTGAGTGCTTACTCCCGTAAGTGTTATTCTTGCCATGCAAATACTGCTGCAGTCTTCACGCTCCAGAATCCGGCCCTGTGCAAAACCTTTTAGACTTYGGTGCCTCTTTGCTTCAGGGCCTAACCTCAGGTTCATAAAATATTTGTAGCTGTCAGCCCAGCGCGTCAACAGAAACTGCACAGATGCAGAAGGCCCATCTGATGTAGTGTTGGCAAGAATAGTTTTAGCATTGCAAATACTTAACAGATTTTTAACAGATACATATATATATATGTGCACGCATATGTAAATACATATATACATATGTATATATATCAGACTTGAAATACGCACAAGAAAATCTATGGTTTCTTTGATAATAGTATGTCCAAACTTGGCTGTTAGAGATGAGAAATGTCTTTAATTGAACTTTCAAATACTGCCTTGGTTTATGTTTGTTACAGATACGGTACTCAGTCTTGTTTCTTACTAGAAATAGCTGATGAGGCATCTAATTTTAACACCTGATTTTTGCTCTCTTACAATTCTGTCAAACCTTGGTTCTTTGCTCTCAAAGACCGCAAAACAGAATATCTGCCCTGGCTTCCAGGTCTGTCTTTTGTGTATCTTTGTTTCTTTGACATTTAGAAACTTTTTTAGCTCATTTGGAGAAGTTCAGCAACCGAGGATGTAACACACACAACTTCGTTGACAGAATGTTTTTAAGATCACAGAAACAGCATTACAAAACGCCAGGAGTTCGGTTCCCTGTGTCTGTTGTGTCACGGCTTTCCAGACTTAGAGATTCCCTTCAAAGCTCTGTTAGCAGTGCTCCGTGCAGCGCCTGGATGACAGGGAGCCATCAGGATGGCTTCTTCTGCAGAGTTCCGCGAGATGCGGAGTGAATTGCTTAAACCAGCTCCTCCTGTGTATTCCCCGTTGCGGGGAGCCTGACCTTGTACGTTTGTGAAATTGTGGAGTGAAATCAAAAAGAGCCTGGCTTGGAACTTGGCTAGGTAAAATGGAAGAAAACGAGATCACGTAATGAATTGCACCTATAATTAGCCTGTATGAAGCACCAGAGATTGTGCTGGTCCATCATTCCACTGCAGAAAATGGATGGTTTGCAAAGCACTCAGGTATGTTGTATTACGGAAAAACCCACAAGGAAATCAACATCGTTGTTTTCAGGATTTGAGTAACGTACAGTAAGTAAGGTCTGAGGTCGCATAATGAACATCAGCGAGGGAATTAAAATGTGGAATAGCTGTACGTTAAGTGAATGGTACCCGTTTTGTGCACTGGATGAGGGAACGGTCCTGTGGGCAAGCGGTGTGTTACCAAGTCACGCCGGTCAGCGTCTGTCTTAACACGCAGGCGAAAGAAAGCTTAGGCTGGCATCCCGAGTCTGACAGTTCTGAATTAGTAATTCTGACTCCGTGGCTTTGCAGGCTTACTGTCCTTAACTTACCTTCTAATGTATAATTATGTAGCTAGCAATTTACAGGACCTCAGCCTTTCTGATTCTGGTCTTTCCAAAACGTGGCTCTTGTGCAGCGTGCGACTGCCCGCTGTTACAGCGTGCTGAGTGTGACGGGCTGCTGCCTGTATTTTATGTACAGAAATGATCTTACACTTGCAAGAACGGCTACATATCCAGGCATTCCCACTTTCTCCGAAAAATTCCTTCTATTTTTTTGCTTTGTGAGAGAACATAATGCAGTTCAGGACCTGTGTTCTCTGAAACAGCGGGGCTGTTCCGCAAGCTGGTACGGTTTAAATATTCAAGGTATCTCCTGAAAATCAAGGCTGGAGGTCTCATTCTCTTCAATGTTGCCGTGAGGCAACTCGGCTTTAGTAGAACCGGTATTTTCTTTTTCATGTAGATCTGATGGTTTCTGGCAGGCAGTTCAACTTAAAAGATTACTCTTACAGTTAGGCTTTCACATATTTATTCTGAAAACCTTTGAGTAGCAACCGTCCGCTTGTTTGTGCTAGGTGGAGGCCAACAGAAACGTATTCTGGTCGGTCGTGACCTGTCCCATCAGCGGTAACCCAAGAGGTACAACAGCACAGTACGATTTTAAATTGGGATCCAGATGTTCCCGTAGTAACCATCTCTCCTAACACTAGATCATCCTGACCCTGACAGAATTCAGTCCTCTCTTTGAATACTGCTTGAAGTGCAGGGATGTAGGAGTGGTTTATCTCTGGCTCCTAAAGCATATTTGAAAGCTTTTTGTTTCCCCCTTGGGGATACCCCTGGTGCTATCCGTTACCTTCTCGTTACTGCATAGCCTCCACCGCCTGCCATCTTCCGGGCAAGTAGAAGGGACGGAGAATGTGCGGAGCGTGCCCTTGAAGATTGTTGTCCGTGGAAGGCCCTGGGCGAGTGGGTTTTGGTTTCTGTCGAGGGCGACATTGCCTGTTGTGCAGYTGCCTGCGTGCCGGGCTCCCGGCTGGGGGGAAGAGAAGTCGCCTTGGGACTGGACTCCAGTCCGGCGGGAGCGGCGGGGACGCCGAAGCTTTCGCTGCGCTGCCTGGGGTTGATAGGAAATAGGGAAAGCTGGGGCCGGGGTCCCAGCCTGGGGAGCTCTTCTGGGAGTCGCTGCCGCGGCGCGCAGCTAGCGTCCCGGCGCGGGGAGCCGATGGCCGGCAGCGCGAAAGGGTGGGAAAGATTTTTTTCCTCGCAGCCAGCCGGCGGCTTTCCTTGGTCGGGCACGGGGAGGGAAGGAGGGGGCGCCCAGAGCGTTCAGCGAGGGGCGCAGCGCCCCGCCGGCAGACGGAACGGCTTCTCTCTCTCTCTGTGCCGGGAAGTGAGGAAGTTTCCCTGCTCGCCCCCTCGCCGTGGGCCGGGCCGGGCCGGCCCAGGTGCGGGAGCTGCCCGCGGCGGCGGTCAGCCCGCGGCGGGCCGGGCC